>JAEQML010069736.1:0-17276 GCA_016904865.1 Pissodes strobi | reverse complement strand
GAAGGAATGTCCATAATATTCATTAAATTTTTTTCTAGGTATTCTGGCCACTCTATGTCTGATCCTGGTACCAGCTACAGAACGCGTGAGGAAATCCAGGAAGTTCGTCAAACTAGGGACCCCATAACCTCCTTCAAAGAGAAGATCATTTCTAGCAATTTAGTGACTGTCGATGAAATCAAGGTATCTATCAATCTTTAGTAACAGTTTCAAAATTCATCCTGAAATAGACATTCAAAATTTTCTCGCAAATTTTAGGGACTATATTTCAGCTTTAAATCGAGTTCTGTGGCAAATATTTGATGACAAAGGTACCTAAAGTTCTCTAAATGGTGTCATGGTGAAAATAGTTTTTGAGTAATAATTAGCTTAATATATATATATATGTACTAGACTTAAAAAAAATATTTTAACTTATTTTTCTAAAAAGTTTATTTAGCCTGTATTGGTTATTTGCATTGCAACATTTGTTAAAGATTAATGGCAATGATTTATTTGTGTAACATGATCGTTGAAATATAATTAACCGGAATTTCTTAACCTCTGGTTAAATATAAAGTTAGTGTCCAACCATAGCTTATGAAAAACTAAGATAGGCAAAAAAGTGTATATAATATACTTGCTTGCCGTCTTCAGTAAATTTAATTTGATATTAGTTTAGTTTGTAATACTATGCTTTGGTTATGAACGTTTTTATTTTTTTTTGTCAATAAAGCTTGAATTGAATTGAATTAATACCAGTACAAGCTGACAACTTGTGTAGAAGGTGTCAAAATATATTGGGTAATCTTGTACATGGAACTGATGAATTCCACTGCAATTAGTTGGTGACTTTTGAACTATCTCGTCTTTTCAAGCCATTTGTGCCACGTTGCAACACTGAAATTGACTTCTAGTCGAGTTACTTATCAAATTTATCGTTTTGAACTGTTTGCGCCATTCTTTTGTAATGTGTCTCTTTCCAAAAAAAAAAAAAAAAAAATTACAAATCGTTTGATGAAAAATATTTTCGTTGGCACCTATTATAGTAAATATTTTTTTTTCTAGGAAATCGATGCCAAAATTAGAGTAGAAATGGACGAGGCAACGAAGATCGCCAAGGCCGAAAAAGAAATCGGCATGGACGAAATAGCAGCAGATATCTACGCCCACAACTTAGAAGGGGATATCCGAGGAATTTCAATCTTCCAGCCGTTGAAACACAAGAGGATAGGACCAGCCGTAAACCTATAAAATGGATCTTAACGTTAAGCGGAAAACTTTTTACTCATCAATTAAGTAACAATCTTCTTAAGTCTACAGCGCTGTTATTGCATTTTTTTTATTCAAAGTATAATTTATATTGCCTAATTTTTTTGAAGGAGATGATTAACAAATGACTGAGAATTAGTTACCATTTAAAAAGCTGATATTTCTTTATGAAGCAAATATTTTCTTTGGAAACTTCTAATACATATTTCTCCATTTTGTTCCCAACTTATTTAAAGATCTTGAACAATGTTGGATTCGAAATATTGATAAAGAAAAGTAATAACCCTAAAAATATGAGACATTTTTGTCACGCGATCAATCAAGTAATGTTTAATGTTACATCCAATTAAAAAAATTACCTTTGTATATTCAAACTTCCAAATAAACATACCTGTCACATCTTCAATCAAGATCCAGTTAATTTAGAGATTTTATTTTATTTTGTGTTAAATGCCATTTTTGTCATTTGTATTTTAGGAGAGATTTTGAAGGCATAGTGAATTATTTTTCAGGCCAGTGTTTTCAGAATCTCTGACATATATTGCTGTTATTCTATGTATATATACAGGTTTTTATTATTATGAATAATTTTATTTAATTATTGGTATTTTTTTGATTCCAAATAAAATGACTTGTTAAGACAAAGTTTGTTTTATTTTAAGGTCATTCGCTTTAGGAATAACTTTAGATATACCTACTTTGAAAACTATGAATTAGGCACTGACATAACTAGGATTATCTGCTAATCGACCAAAAGTAGTTTCTCGATATTATATGTAAATTAAAATTATATTTCGTCAGGATTGTGTGGTTCATCTATACTGGATGCCAATTTAAATTAATGTTCGTACAAGTTCGTAAACACTATTAAAATTAAAACATGTCTTATAAAATTATTCTCTATTTAATTTTTGAGTCAGTATTGCTTTCAGTTATAAAAAAATATCAACCAAACTGCTGATATTGCGGTTTATTTTATGCATTACCTCGTAAGTGGCATGCATTTCACCATTTCTACTGACATTCAGATAAATTCGTAGTTTTAATTGCATATTTTAGTAATTAAAATTACTTAAATGTAAATTAGTGCTTGATAAAAGGAAAGGAATGAGTCTGAGGCCGATGCTTCGGGTGGAAGCGGCCCTAGGTGGTAGATGCATAAGCCTACTCGCATCGTCCGGTGAAAGACCACCCCACCAGAATTGGGAAGCGCTAAGTGGTTTTCCCAAATCACGTTCCGCTTCCGCGCTGGTGGTCCCGGGTTCCACAGTAGGAATATATGGACATGATGGTGCTTCCAGGTTCAAAATATTCCGGAAGTAAATTCCCCGGCCATTCGGATCTCCGGGCGCTGGGTGGCCCTGGGAGCCCTTCATTCCGCATTTCACAGACAGCAAAGGTACCGAACCAATTTAGAATAGATTTCTGCAACATAAGAGGCCTAAATACAAACATAAATTCGGTACACCAACATCTACAAGCAAATAGACCACACATATTTAGCCCTTACAGAAACACAAGTATGTTCTACAACAACAACAATGAACTACCTCTATCCTGATTACGACTTACATACCCGATTTAGATATAAGTTCGGAATATGCCTTTTTGTCCGAAGCGACCTTTCATGTCACCGCGAGGAAACACTCGAACCGAACAACCTTGACGGCATGTGGCTCAAGTTCACCGCCAAGGGATTAACCAAGTTTATATGTTGTCTCTATCGTCCTCCGAGCGATAGAGCCTACCAAAGCTTTTTCTCAACACTAGCTACCACTTTTGACTCAATACAGGTCGATCACCCCAGTTCAGAAATAATCGTTCTGGGAGACTTCAATGCCCACAACACCAACTGGCTCAAACATCACAACAAGACCGACAACGAAGGTAGAGAAGCTGAAGCATTTGCCATCAGCTGCGGGCTTACTCAACTTGTAGACGAATCAACTCGAATCTCAGAGAGGGGCGAATTCGCCGCCCTCCTGGATCTTTTTCTGACCACCAATCCTGACCAGTACAAGGTTACAGTTGGTCCGCCATTAGGTACCTCCGACCACAAACTTATTACAACGGTTTGTGAATTGCCACTCATAAAGAAGGATCCACCATTGCCTCGCAAAATTTGGCATTACAATTCTGCAAACTGGAACGATCTAAGGCAGTTCTACCTAGATTTTCCTTGGCTCGACGTCTGCTTTGCCACTGACGACCCGTCAGACTGCTGCGAAGACATCATGCAAGTAATTTCCTCAGGAATGGAAGCATACATCCCAAATTCCATCAAGTTACCATCAAAAGGAAAGCCCTGGTTCGACAAAAGATGCGAAAGAGCTGTAGGAAGGAAACAGCAAGCCTATAAGTACTGGCAGCAAAATCAGACCGCTGAAAATCGCAATTATTTTATCGAAGCGAGAAACGAGTGCAAGCGTGTGATCGACGAAACTAAGGACAAACACAATCAAAGGATCAGGAATAAACTTTTGCAATGCCCCAGTGGTTCCAGGAATTTCTGGTCGGTAGCAAAGGCAGTAAGTAACAACTTTATAAAAACGTCTCTCCCACCTTTGATGGACGAACGTGGCATCACGGCGACTACAGCCAAGGAAAAAGCAAACATGCTCGCCAAAATGTTTTCATCGCACTCTACCTTAGACGTGCCCCAAGGTAAGACTCTCCCCACTATACCGAACATCAACACCACCATGGCAGAAGTCAAGTTTTCTCATCGTGATATTCGCAAAATCCTTAAAGAACTAGATACGCAAAAGGCATCAGGACCGGACGGAATACCTGCCATCGTGCAAGAACTGCGCCAACGAACTAACACCCGTTTTTTCCAGGCTTTTTTCTCTTTCTTACAGAAAAGGGATTTACCCATCCTCTTGGAAAGTCGCTCGAGTGCAACCTGTTCCAAAAAAAGGCAAGAAAACCACGCCCTCAAACTATCGCCCAATTGCCTTGCTTCCAATAATCTCCAAAGTCATGGAACGTGTAGTAAACCAGCAACTACTCAAGTACCTCGAGAGCAACAGAATAATCAGCGATAATCAATACGGCTTTCACAAAGAGAGATCGACAGGAGATATATTGGCCTATGTCACTCATATATGGAGTAGGGCAATTGAAAACTACGGAGAGTCTCGAGCGATTGCGTTGGATATTTCAAAGGCATTCGACAGAGTTTGGCATGACGGACTGCTCAACAAACTGCCGTCCTTGGGACTGCCCGCCTCTCTCTGCAGCTGGCTGGCCAGTTTCCTTACGAACCGATCCCTACACGTTGCAGTCGATGGACACATCTCGGGCACATTCACCATCAACGCGGGCGTGCCTCAGGGCGCAATACTTTCACCAACTCTGTTCCTCATCTATATTAATGACCTGCTGATCGAAACGAATAATCCTGTTTACAGTTTTGCAGATGACAGTACCCTTGTCTCCCACCTTAGATCAGAAAAACCCTTACCAGCGACTGAGACTCATCACCGCAGGCAGGAGCAGATTACAGCAATTAATCAAGACCTGGAGAAAGTTCAAACTTGGGGCGACCGAAATTTGGTCCAGTTCAATGCAGCAAAGACCCAAGCAGCAACGTTTACTAAGAGGGCCAATACAGCGGGCCCTGACATCATTATGGCAGGATCGACCATTCCTTCATCCTCGTCAATCGGGCTGCTGGGTGTCTCAGTCAACAGCAATATGTTATGGCATGACCATGTTGCTAACATCGCAAAATCAGCCTCCCAGAAGCTTGGTGCGCTATTTCGCAAACAAAAAACTCTATACACCGCAGCAGTTGCTCTTGCTGTACAAAGCGCAAATAAGACCGTGCTTAGAATATTGCTCACATATCTGGGGTGCCGCACCAAAGCATACCCTAAAGCTGCTGGATTCCATTCAGAAGAAGGCTGTGCGTCTCGTCAGCGATCCGGAGTTGACCCGGAATCTAGATAGTCTGGAACATCGCAGACATGTGGCCGAGATGTCTCTGTTTTACAGATACTTTCACGGCAGATGTTCCCAGGATTTGGTTCGCATAATCCCGCCCCTGGCAACTCCTGTCAGACAGTCCCGACAGACGTCAGGAGCGCACCAGTTCGTCGTACAACTAGAAACACCTAGAACATCGCTTTACCAGAACTCCTTTGTCTGGCGCACTGCATCACTGTGGAACTCACTTCCAGGACATCTGTTTCCCACTAATTACAACCTACAAATATTCAAGAACCGTGTCAATCAACATCTTCGCACACACACCGCTCGTCGAGCGCCATAGGATCTCCAGTGTGCCACTGCCATAAAAAAAAAATGCTTAACAGTATATGCGGGTACTCAAATATCTGACAGTTATTGACATTGAGCAAGGTACCATTTATTTTTAATTTTAAAGCTATATTTTTGGTATATCTTTGCAGTAACTCGTCATTTTTAAAAGTATTTCGGGTATTTTCGTAATATTCAGACGTGTGCGATAGTCCTCTTAACAAATGGGATTTTTTTATTATTATGACTTCAGAAAATTCTTGATAAAAACGTTTTAGGCCAGATGCCAGATCCAAATAACAAATGAGCTAAATTAAAAATAGTTGCAGCAAAGTGTTTTAATTAATCTCAAACAGCTGCTGCTGGGGGACACAAGGTCATATGCGCCCCCTATATTTTAGAAGACAGCAGTAAAGAAATTGGTTTTGTGTATAATAATATCTAATAAACATATTTAAAAAAAAATCTCAAAATAAAAAATTCTAGTCTGCTCCAAATTCCCAATCCCAGAATAAGACAGTTGTTACCTTTTTCTGGGTCGATCCCAATGACCCCAACTACTATACAGTAGATTAGATTAGGTAATGTTGATAATTTAAATTTTGGTCAAACTTTCTTTCAGCGGAATCAGTTAGAAAAAGAGCGTTCTATGGAAATATTCTATTCAAGATTACTAGATACATATATCCACAAGTATCAATTTCTTTCAATATCATACTTAGACTGAGAACTGCTATATGAACTTTTTCTTACTAATTTTTGCTATAGGCTGGTTTAGAGAGACATAATTAATAAAATGGCATCGTTACTTTGCTGCAGAATTGTCTGATTAACAAGCATCGGTCTTTTGCACTTTAGAATAACGGAAAGTTGTTATGAAAATGATAATTAGATAATTCGTTTTGACTAGTAAATTGCCTTTTAGTTATATAAAATTTTCTTCGCCAATTTTTTTTCGAAAAAATTTCTATTATTGCCACTTTATGGATTAATTCTGGTTAATTTAGATTAGCTAGGTTATTTTAGGTAGATTTGTAGAAATAAAAAAAATATATAAATATACAAGATTTCAGTTAAACAATATGTCACCAATAACGCCTTTCATTTAGACAAACATTTAGTCTATAGAGTAAAAAACGAAAGCCATGAAACTGATTTCCGTAGGTATTCTAAATTGTAAAAAATTTTCTCCAAAAATGGAAATAAGGCATTTCTGAGGGAAATGATTTGGAGATCTGTGTTTATAGAAAGGCCTGTAAAGGGCAAACAATAATTATATTTCTTTTATATATCTAATTTCTGCTAAATGAAAGTTGATCCCAAATTTTTACATAATTTCACCATTTTATAATAATATAAAATGTCAAAACTGCTCTGACGCTTTCCTAGCCCTGCACTGCCCTGCAGTCTACAGCTCGGTCTACAGCTGAGTTTCCATAGGAGCTTTTTGCGGTATGCGTCACTTAACCATGATTGGTTCATTCAAAAACAGTATTCACGATCCAAAAAAACTGCACATTCTCAGCTTTTTTGCATTTTTCACATTAGCCGTTGAGGTTATTTGGCAAAAATATCGACTGATTGGTTCTCGAACCCACTGGCGTTCTGCAACTTTAGATAATAATGCTTTAATCAAAATTATCTTTACATAATAATATGCGGAAATAATAAAAATAATTTTCTGGTTCATGTCAGACAACTCTTTAAATTTGTCACAAATCGCAAAAAATACACAAAAATTTTTCCAACGATTTAGAATTTAAGGTTTCGCCCAAAAACGATATTATTTTCAATTCACATTTCTCTTTAGCCACTTAGCCGGAGAAGCAACAGGACTTTTTATTTGTTATGCATTAATAATTCAGAAATCACGAAAAAATTACTAATTCAAAAATACAATAAATAATAATAAATAAGCGCGGCACACAAAACCAGACATACAAAAAATAATAAACAGATTTGTTTACTAAAGAGGGAACAAAATTATTATTATTGACTGTATGTCATATGAGAAAATAAAATATAAAGTACGTCGTGAGAATAAGAAAGAGTCAAAATCATTGCCTATCTTTACAATACAGTACCCTACAAATACAACACTTTGGCGACGAGGATAAATAGAAGTACATATATTCAATATGACAGATATTACAGTACAAACGTCTTTTAATATAGAAGCTTTTGAACCGGGAAGGATGAATTTCAAGTTATGGCTAAAAAGGTTGGAAGGAGCTTTCAAGGTATTTCAAGTTAAAACTGAGTTCGAAGTTTCATACTTGTTACATTATATTGGTTCTACATCGTTTAAAATAATTTGCAATAAAATAGTCCCTGAGGATCCATACAAATGTACATACAAGGATCTTATAGGAAAACTGGAGGAATTTTACTCACCTAAGCCTTTGGACATCGCAGACAATTTCAGGTTTTACAAACGAAAACAACACCATGGCGAAAAATTACAAGATTTTGTGGCTGAATTTGAAAAATTAAGTATAAATTGCAATTTATTGGAACCCATTTAAGTGTGTGCGAGGTGCTGAAGACAGCATTAAGAAACCAATTCGTGTTTGGACTAACAAGCAAAAGGATCGAGGCAAGACTTTTGGGGACTTGTAATTTGAATTTCGATAAAGCAGTGAAGATTGGGGTTAGCATGGAATTGTCAGAAAATGATACTAATCAACTTCAAAATGACAGCAGATCAGCTCTGATGGTCCAGTCAATCAGCCAAGTGTCAAAAGGACATGGACAGTTCAAAAATTTCCAAATAAACAGTCTACAGGAAACACTAGTACGAAATCACCCTACAAATATTCAATATGACAGGTGCTATGTGTGTGACTTATGGCAATCCTAGAGAATTTTTCAAAGTAACAAAAATTTACATAATATTTCTTGTTTTAGATGTGGCAGTAATCACATAGCTTCTGAATGCAAGCTGAATAGAAATCTTATATGTTCAGCCTGTGGAGTTCGAGGACATATACAGAAAGTTTGTTTTAGAAAGTCAGAAAAGAAAACCTTGTTTTAGAAAGTCAGAAAAAGCTCATACAAATCAGGTGGATGAAATTTTGACTGCGAATGAATCTAATTACGAACATAAGGAATTTAGGGATAAATATTGGCTAGATATTCAGGTAAATGATAAACTAATAAAGTTCGAAGTTGATACTGGGGCAGTAGTTACACTTTTAAGCAAAAGTTTTGTGCAACAAAATTTTTCACAGCTCCCTATTCAAAATTCTGATTTAAAACTCGTTAGTTATTGTAAAACTGAATTTCAAGTATTAGGTTATATTACAGTACAGGTAAAATTTTCAAACTTTTCTAAAGAATTAAATGCTTACATTACAGATGTTGATAGACAACCACTGTTGGGTCGCGAATGGCTTCGACAAATGCCACATTTCGATTTAAATGCTTTAAATGTAGTATCTACAGATACACAAGACCAGTTAGATGTGCTTTTTAAAAAAATATTCACAAATATTTCAGCAAGAATACAATAAAATTGAGGGCATTCAAGCCAAATTAACCCTGAAACCCAATGCAAAACCAGTTTTTCTAAAACCTCGTACAGTACCTTTCAAGTTAATTCCTTTAGTTGAACGAGAAATACAAGAATGAGAATTAGCCGGTATTTTATAAAAAGTAAATACGTCAGAATGGGCGACACCCATTGTTCCGATTCTAAAAAACAACAATCGTGTAAGACTTTGTGGAGATTTTAGTGTTACAGTTAATCCACAACTTCTTATTGATGGCCATCCTTTACCTACGATAGATGAACTTTTCTCATCTATGGCAGGTGGGAAAACCTTGTTTCAAAAATAGCTTTAAGGCAAGTCTATTTACAACTTTCAGTACGTCCTGAAGATAGACATTTAATAACGATAAGTACTCATAAGGGTCTTTATCAGTGCACTCGACTTTTATATGGGATAGCATCTGCACCAGCTATTTGGCAGAGAAATTGAAAATATTTTACAGGGTATACAGAGTGTTTCGGTTTTTCTTGATGATATAAAAATAACTGGGGAGACAGATGAAATACATTTAAAAAGACTAGAAGAAGAATTTCAACGTTTTGTTCTATACAATATTCGAATAAATAAAGAAAAAAGTTCTTTCTTTGAAGATTCTATTGATTATTGTGGTTACGTTACAGATCAATTTGGTATGAAAAGAAAATTGACGCTCTTAATGATATCCCAAGACCAACGAACATTACAGAGCTTCGAGCGTTTATTGCATGATTAATTACTACGGTTTATTAAAATTAGTTATATTATCCACTAAATAGATTATTATGTAAAAATGTTTCATTTAAGTGGATTAAGAAATGTGAAAATTCATTTCTGCCAGCAAAAGCTGCTTTTTCAGAGTAAAGATTTTTTGGTTAATTTTGATACAAAATTGCCCTTGGTAGTATCCACAGATGCTTCTCCATACGGAGTCGTTCGTGCCGTTTTGTCTCACGTTTATCCAGATGGTACCGAACGTGTTATACGGTACGCATCACAAACTTTGTCTTCTACTCAAAAGACAAAGACAAAACACAAAGAAGCTTATAGTATTGTGTTTGCTTTAAAGAAGTTTTATCAATATTTATACGAAAATAAATTTACTCTGTATACAGATCATAAACCATTAGTGCAAATTTTTGGATTTACAAGTGGTTTACCTGTATACAGTGCGATGAGAATGCAACATTACGTACTTTTCTTGCAAGGATTCAATAACGATATTAAATACAAAAATTCTAAGGAAAATGCTAATGCAGATGCAGATTGTTTGTCCAGGTTGCCAATAGAAAATTCAAATAGATCTCTTTACGATGTAGTAGATATTTTTTGAATTAGATTGTATTGAGACTTCCAGTTACTGCAAAAAAAATGCAGAAGTTACTAAAAATGATCAAGTTTTAAATAAAATTTTAACTACTTTACAAACCGGTAAAATATTAAAACCATCCGATCGATTCAATATTGACCAATCTGAATTTTCTATTCAGCAAGGAGTTATTATGAGGCAACACAAAACTGTCCTACCAAAAAAATTACAGAGTAAGGTACTGGACGAGTTACACGATAGTCATTTTGGCGTTGTTAAAATGAAATCAATTGTTCATATTGTAATTTAGTTAAAAAATAATCCACCAAAAGTTGATAATCACATTTGGAAATATCCTAGAGAATGTTTCCAAAGAGTGCACGTAGATTTTGCAGATCAATTTTTCGGTAAAATGTTCTTTATTCTGGTAGTCGCATACTCTAAATGGCCAGTAGTAACAATTTTGAAGGACTTTAGTTCTTTATCTACGATTACCAATTGCCGAGAAATATTTGCTACTTATGGCATTCCTAGAGTATTGGTGTCTGATAATGCAAGCAGGTTTACCTCTACGTTATTTCAAGATTTTCTTAAAGTTAATGGCATTTGTCATAAGCTTAGAGCACCTTACAATCCATCAACAAATGGTCAAGCAGAACGATTTGTTCAAACTTTTAAAAAATCACTCTTGTTATTACGGTTTGAAAATAAACAAAATTTACATTGTGCAACACAAAAGTTGCTTTTGCAATACCGAACTATGCCTCATAGCACAACTACTATTTTATCATCAGAACTTTTATTTAAAAGACAAATTCGAACTAGGTTAGATTTGTTGTTACTGTTACTTACCTGATGCATATAATAAACTATTTTGGCAAAATTAAGTGGGTTTTCGGAATTGTTACAAAGAAATTGGGTAGATTACATTATCTTATTAAAATTAATGATGGTAGAATGTGGAAAAGGCATATAAACCAAATAAGAAAGATTGGAAATGATATTCCAGTTAATAATGAAGGTTTAGAAAATTTAGATTATTACATTCCAGATCAAAGTTTAGTCCGACGTGATTTGTCTGATGCTCAAGAAACTTTGGACTTTGGATGATCCAGGAATCTCACAGCCTACAACATGTAACAGAGCAGGTGGTTCTGGGACATATAGGCCAAAAAGAAATGTAAAAAACCTAACAAATGTTCTGATTTTATATAGTTTACAATAATTAAGAAAGAGAGGTGTTTTCCCGAACCTAAGATAGGTATATAAAAATAATATCAAGTATGCTGTAATAACAAATTATGATTATTGATTGTAAATCATTGTCTATGTTTACAATACAGCACCCTACAAATACAACAGTAAACACTCTTAAAATTAAAACATGTCTAAAATTATTCTCTGTTTAATTTTTGAGTCAGCATTGCTTTCAGTTAGAAAAAATATCAACTGCTGATATTGCGGTTCATTTTATGCATTACCTCGTAAGTGGCATGCATTTCATCATTTCTACTGACATTTAGATAAGTTCGTAGTTTTAATTGCACATTTTAGTAATTAAAATTATTTAAATGTAAATTAGTGTTTGACACTTAACAGTATATGCGGGTACTCAAATATCTGACAGTTATTGACATTGAGGAAGTTTGTAGTCTTAAATATTTTACAAAATGTTGAAGCGGAAAATTCTTATGAAAATACGTCTCATTTCATCCAGATAAACTTTATGCAGCGATGATTTCTAAACACTATCTTATTCCCAGTTTCTTAAAGTATGGATAACTTTATTTTTCAAATATTTCCTATGACAACGATTGTTAATACAATTGTAATTATTCTAGAAATAAAGTTATTCGGGCTTTGAGAAACTGGCACTTTAGAGATAAACATGATATTTTAGAATGATTAATCTCAAAGATTACCCACAATAGAACCGATCAAGAAATTATTCGAAGCCATTGAAAATATCGTTCGTTATGAATTAAGTAACATGGCCAGGTCTCCCTCTAATGTACACCAAATAAAAAAAAATCAATTGTCAAGAAAAAAGAGATGAAGGAAACGTTTCAATTAGTTGGGTTCAACTCAACGGCAATAATATGTTTGCAGCATCGTAATGATACCTGATGTGAATAGAAAAAACTAGAAAGGCAATCGTCAATAAGAATCAACACTAGTTGTCTACCAAACCATGTATTTAAATAGGTTACCTATATGCGAGTGATTGGTAACACATTTGGTTGAAACAGGCAAGTATGGCACGGATGCAGTTCTACATAGCAAATCGACTTAAAAAAGTGACAATTTTGAGGAGCATAAAGGGTTGATTAAACCATTTTTAGAACACCTTGATAACAAGTACTTTCGTTATTATAGCCGTTATCAAAATCTATTCCAGGGAAAAATCAATATGCAATAACTGTTTTAGATTTAAATCTGGCAACGCAAGTCAAGAAGAATAAACATAACAGAAATGCAAGCAAAGAATCTACTAAACCAGAAAAAAAGGATGCTGTGAGCGTGGACGTTCAGCCACTCAACTTTTTCCCAGTATTTCTCCCGGTACATTCTTTGAATTTAGTTTTGAGTGACGCAAATCAAGTGAAGAAATTATGTTTTTTTGATATTGCTCAAGAATTATATATTTTTTCAGGTCCAATCTGCAAATGGGATATTTTAAGGAAAATAATTACAAAATTAGCTTTAAAACCTGTAGCGGAAATATATATCGGCCATCCAACATAGAAATTTAAAATAATATTTAAAGAAATAATATAATCTTTACCACATTTATTAATAATCAATCGTCTGTGCGCACACAGGGAATTGAAGTTGAACCCCAATTTCCTGAAATTCACGTAAGCAGAAACACGAGTTACACGATGTGAAAATGCATCAGAACCTAAACAAAATTTTAAAGTTCGTTTTTACTTCAAATGTTTATATATTGCCATAAATTTAGCAGCTGGACGTTTCGAATTGATCAATGGACTATTTAGACATTAAACTTCAAATAAATACAACTGGAACATATAAAGAAAGGTCGAGGTATAAAATTGCACAACGAATTACTAACTATTTGAGGTCTGTTTCCCAACATTTCTTGGTTGAAGCGATTAGACACTTAACCCTTATAATGAAGTTAGGATTTAGTACCTTGTTTTCTTAATTTATCTATAGGCGCTATGTTAGGGTTTGGACCATTCGGCAAAATGCACTAAAACAGTTTTAGCCACAATACCGAAACAGAATTTTTTGCACTTGACGCGCGTTTCGCTAACCATGTTAGCATCATCAGATGATTAAAACAATCCTGATAATGCTAACATGGTTAGCGAAACGCGCGTCGCGTGCAAAACTTCTGTTTCCGTATTGTAGATAAAACTCTGTGTTAGTATCTATAGGTATATAGCCTTTAGAATTTTTTGGACTACTGCTTTGGGTGAAAGGACTTTTTCAAAACTAATTGGATTATTACTTCTATTGAAAGTTACATTTGCGAGGAACTAGATGTTTCAAGTATAGATGGATTCGGAGGATTCGCCTGCAAAGGATACGCACAGAACATTGCATTTTTTGGATTTAACACATTTCGTGATAGATATACACGCATGAAGTAAGCTTTTGTATTTTATTCGATGCCAACAAATTACAAATATGATATTTTACCATATATATGTTAAGATAAAGAACTGAAGAAAAACGCCAGTAAATCCAAAACATTGCGTCAGAGACCCGTACTATTACATATCGTTGAATTATCTTTAAAGGCACTCTCTAAATCTGTAATAGTAAATAGGGTGTCCCATTTAAAATAAGGAAATGGATGAATAGAACAAATTAGTAATACCTGAATTAACACAAAACCTTTCTATTTCTGCCTTCAAGCATACTTATTTTATTAACAATTAATTTACAAATGTCAAAAAAAATCTAAATAAAAGCAAGACTATTTGGGGATGGAGATATTATGGTAAATGCGAGCGCGGTCTCTGTATTCAGTTGCTTTGGCAAAAGCAATGTAGTTGCTTGGATGTTTTTATGCCATTTCAAATACTATATCGTATTTTAGCAAAAAAATGGTAAAAAAATGCCATTCACGTACACAACCGTGCCGAGTACACTCGATATATTCTTAATCTAGATAGGATAAAGCAGTTTCTTTAGCGTTGCTGTGCATAAGGTTAAACTATACATGTTGGAAGATGATAAATATTAGATTTGTTCACACACGGCCTCAAATTAGTTGAAAACCAATAGCTTAGTTAGACTCTACATTCAGATCTAAATAAAATGAAATACAAATTTGGAAGTGACGTGGCGTGATTTAATTAAAAATTTTTTTATTGTAGGTCATATTTGAATTGTAAAAAAGGATATCAACCATATTAAATAGCAATGCAAATGAAAACGTAGTCATACATCCGATCGGCCTAAGCTAAGTTCATGTTCTCATTTGGACAGGCTAGTGCATCAAAACTTTTTTTCAAAACATCAGTGTCGCATTGCAAAATATGAGGATTATCAGATTTCCTCACCTTTTTTAAACATACAGAAAAAATAGCTCAATAAGTAATAATTTCATGTGCAATAAAATTACATCTTAAATAAATTCTCAAATATGACGGGTCAAAAAATTGTTCAAATCATAGTTAATCGAATGAAGATAGGTTTTAACAAATATCCTTACATGTAGGCTATGTCATTAATAGCTAATAAGCTAGACTGTATTTTGACAGAAGTCCGTCGATATACAACTTTTACACAAAAAAACGGACTAGACACAGAAAAGATATTTGGTATCCATTAGATATATTTTGGAAAATTTCATATCCTCAGTCTTGATCTTTTTAAGAAAATATATAAAATTGATAAATAAAATTTTATTCCAACAGGAGAAACGTAAAAAGAATTATACTTCTTATATAAGGATTGTTACTTAGTAAATATTTTAATGGCATCACTAAAGGGCTGTAATAATCCAATAAACCCCATTCTTATTAGGAATATTTCTCTACTAAACTAACCATTTTATTTTCCAATTATGTGTTGTCACTTTTAAGAAAATTGCCGGTTTAGGTAGGTATTTATACATACTTTTAAAACCTTGAACCCAATGTTTAATTATATTATTTATTGTCAGATTTAAACTTTGGTAGGAAAATATAGCTCGATCTTCTATAGGTTCATACAATCAGTAAATATATCGATTATTACAGAGACTGCAGTTTTTGATAGAATATTTGCATTTCCAAGAATGTGACGTTCAAACTAGTAAAAAGATCAGCTTTGGTAGTACTAGTAGCACCAGCAGAAGTCAAAACAAACAAGAAAATGAATCATTGCCTAAACGTAAGAACACATTCAGATATGATGAAAATTAATTTTTACCCAGATTATGCTGTATTTCAATCTTATATTTACCTATTTCTGTCCTATCTCAATCAGACTTTGTAGCCACCCGTTTTTTAATTAGCACTGAACATTTCTACAAGTGTACTTTTAATCACTTAATTTGGCTGTTGATTAAAGTTTTACAGTGTTTACATTCAGCTTAAATCGTATCTTTGTAATTTCGGTCTTTGGCCAAATTTATTAATTACTGTATAACTCTTGAGACTTGTTAAAACTTTCAGACAAATCTTGACTTGACTCAATCCCTGGAATCCCTGATATATGTCATCACAGGCATCGGGAAGCTTCCTCTCATTCTCCCGCTCCCTTAGCGCAGTGTTGCATTACTTTATTTGGTACTAGCTGACCCGGCGAACTTCGTAACGCCTGAGAGCCAATGAATGTCGTGTTAACTTTTAGCTAATCATAATTTATTACTTTATTAACGTAAAAAAAAAATAATACAAAACATTTATTATGTTCAGTGGTTTATTAGGATAATATATTTAAAGAAAACAAAAATTCAATAAAAGTTCAAATATCAAGTTTTCAATGGCATGTCAGCAAGACATTTGCTTTATTGCAGCTATGTATATTGCTGCATTGGTAGACTCAGATTTATTCTCTTCACTGAAGCACATTGAATAAAGCGACATTTTCGCTTTATTCTCAGGCGCAAGAACAAATTAAGCGGATGGTTTGCCGACACGTGAACATGCCACGTACAATTGACCATGAGAAAAACATGCATTTTCTAGATTCAGACCACAAACACTCAAGGATTGGCCTTGTGATTTGTTAATCGGCATGGCGAATTCAAGACAAAACGGAAATTGAATTCGTGTAAACTCAAAGGGAATATCGGTTTGGATCATCGGAATCCTCGGAATGAGAACTTCCTCATCATTGAATTTTCCTTTTGAGTATCGTCACTTGAATCACATTGATCATCAGTTTTCTTATTACCAAACGCGTTCCATTGCATAGTTTTGGTTGGTTTAGATTTCGAAGCATGATGACTACCGAGCCAACCTTCAGTTGTAAATTGTGCGATGGTAAGCCAGGCACATCCAAGGAGTTTAAAAATTCAGTTGGATAGTTGGTGGCTTCGTCTTCATTTGTTACACAGTCAATAGATTTGAATGAATGCAGAGTACCAACGATTTGATTCTGAATTACGAAGTTTATGTCATCACCATCTTTGTTCTTAGCCGCCAAAATTGCTCGCTCACTCAACCATTTGCTATTTTTGAGGTTAGCAATGATATTCGGAAATACTTTGTTGATGAGCTCGTCTTTCGATGAGACGAAATTAAAAAAATTCGGAGCAAATGAAATCAATCCGCTCGATTCGTCGATAGGAACACGACCATTACCGATAGTTAGCAATTGCTTTGAGAAATCTTCAGCAGATGAATCGTTCAGCAATGCAACTGTCATGTTTGCCGTCAGCTGAAGTTATTCACATAGCTCCACAGATTTGACGATTTGAGGCAAACGTTTATTTCATCTGCAGCAGTCGATCTTGGAAT
>JAEQML010069735.1:0-17277 GCA_016904865.1 Pissodes strobi | reverse complement strand
TTCAAAGTGTGCGCAGCGCATGGTACATGGGTGGGCGTCCCGTCGCCCCTACTCTGGCGCCGGCCCTGCTTCTTACAACAATCTCGAACAAGCCTACTTGTGAACTTACGTCGAGAGTAGATGCTTTTAGACTACATCTACATCGCATTTTAGCACTTAACAGAGGTTAATAATATTTTACTTTTGTAGTGTATTAAAAGTATGGTATTCTAGTTATTTACCAGAACGTGTGTATGAAAATCCCGCAAAGATTTGATGGTTGTTAAAACATGTTATCCGTAGAATCTCAGCCATAAAAGTGTCGCGGACCTACTAGCAATGGTAGGCCAGAAACTGATAACATAATGCATCAATTTTAAAAATATGTATTTTGTTGAGGGGAAGTGGTAAAAATATTGGCTATATATGTCAAACGTCTTCGAGGGTACCAGTCCAAGTCATTTTCTTATATCTCAAATAAAAAATGCAATATTTTCTGAATAATATAATATATCTCAAAGAGGTGTGGACACTGTCCACATTGCAGTTATAAAACTACGTAAAATTATTCTTAGATAATATAGAAAGCTTTGGTGGTGCCAAAGCTCAATGCCCCCCGGTCCAAGTATTTTAAAAGTCCTTTTATATAATATAATATAATATAATATTTTTACCGTTTTACCAGGATTAAGACAAGTGTGGATACTGTCTGTTTTGAGTTCTGTTGCCGAAACTTGGTATAATTATTTAGGGATACGTAGAAAGCTTTTGGTGTATTTTCAAAAACAACTTTTATATAAAAAAATACCTTATATTTATTGTTTTGCCAAAATTAAGACAAGTGTGGACACTGTCCGCTTTGAGTTGCGTTGACGAAACTTGTTACAATTA
The DNA here is from genome assembly GCA_016904865.1 of Pissodes strobi. Classification (NCBI taxonomy): domain Eukaryota; kingdom Metazoa; phylum Arthropoda; class Insecta; order Coleoptera; family Curculionidae; genus Pissodes; species Pissodes strobi. The sequence continues at coordinate 16,407 of JAEQML010069735.1, read as the reverse complement.
TTTAGGGGTAACGTAGAAAGCTTTCAGTGGTACCAAAGTTCAATGCACCCCTGTCCAAGTATTTTTAAGAACACCTTTTAGATAAAAAATACCCTTTTTTTGCTGTTTTGCCAATATCAAGACAAGTGTGAACACTGCTGTCTGCTTTGAGTTGCATTAACGAAAATTGGTACAATTATTTATCGATAATTTAGAAAGCTTCTGGTGGTACCAAAGTTCAATGCGCCCCCGTCCAGGTATTTTAAAAAACACCTTATATATAAAAATACACTATGTTTACTGTTTTGCCAAGATTAAGACAAGTGTGGACACTGTTCGCTTTGAGGTGCGTTGACAAAACTGGGTACAATTATTAAGGGATAACGTAGACCGCTTTTGGTAGCACCAAAGTTTAATGCCCCCCGTCCCTTAATAATCATACCAAGTTTCGTCAACGCAACTCAAAGCGGACAGTGTCCACACTTGTCTCAATCTTGATAAAGCAACAAACATAGGATATTTTTCAATATATAAGGTGCTTTTAGAATACTTGGACGGGGTGTCATTGAACTTTGATAACACCAAAAGCTTTCTACATTATCGATAAATAATTGTACGAAGTTTCGTCAACACAACTCAAAGAGGACAGTGTCCACACTTGTCTTAATGTTGACAAAACAGTAAACATAGGATATTTTTTAATATATAAGGTGTTTTTTGAAGTACTTGGATTGAACTTTGGTGCCACCAAAAGATTTCTGCATTATCGATAACTAATTGTACGAAGTTTCATAAACGCAACTCAAAGCCGACAGTGTTCACACTTATCTTAATTTTGGCAAAATAGTAAATGTATTATAAATATATTAATAAATAAATTTTATTATATAAAAGGTGTTTTTAAAAATACTTGGACGGGGGGGCATTGAACTTTGGTACCACCAAAAGCTTTCTACTAAATAATTATACCAGTTTCGTCAACCCAACTCAAAGCGGACAGTCTCCACACTTGTCTTAATCCCGGCAAAACGGTAAAAATACAATATTTGTTATATAAAATGTGTTTTTAAAAATACTTGAAGCGGGCTTTGAGCTTTTGTACCCCCAAAGTCTTTTTATATTACCTAAGAATAATTGTACGTAGTTTTATAAACGCAATGTGGACAGTGTCCACACCTCTTTGAGATATATTATATTATTCAGAAAATATTGCATTTTTTTATTTGAGATCTAAGAAAATTACTTGGACTGGTACCATCGAAGACGTTTGACATACATAGTCAATATTTTTACCATTTCCCCTCAACAAAATACATATTTTTAAAATTGAATCATTATATTATCAGTGTCTGGCCTGCCATTGAGAGTAGGCCCGCGACACTTTTATGGCTGCGATTCTATGGATAATATCACTCTAACTTAGAAGATGATGTATGGGTGGATATCACAGTTAACTATTAAAGACCAGAAGACTTAAGAAGACTATTGCCCATAAATGTTCAGACAAAAATGGCAATAGTTGTAAACAGTGATTAAAATGTATGATCGAATGTATATGCAAATTATGCAGTAATAGTTTAAATTGTAATGAGATGACGGTCTATCAGACAGAAAATGAAGAAGCCTAAGCCTAATATATGATTTTTCGTAGCCTCTTATATAAAAATCTCAATAAATTAACATAGTGACATAGTGGTAATAATAAGGTACTGTTAAGTAAACAAACATTGTTTGGTTTCTTCATGGCGTTCCGATATTATAGGTAGGTACCTGTCGCTCCAGATTAACCGACGAGAAACCAAATTTTTAAATTCCGCGCGCTTTAAAAGATCGTAGCTCCTAAACTATAAAAGTCACAACAATGCTTATGCTACAGAAAACTATTTTGGTCATTTGTCTACATTTTATTCGCTGCATGTTATATGAAATTCCCAAAAACAAAAAGTTTTTCGATTAATGTAAATTTGCCTGCATAATTTCTAAAGTCTCAAGATCATCAATATTTTAAGCATATTTAAAATAAAAAATACGAACCATTTTTTATTTGGAAAGAAGCGCCTAAGTGTGTGTTTTAAAACAAAAAAAAATCATGTCGATAGCTCTATTGAGTGTTTAGATGTTAGAGTGGAAATATAAAAAAACAGGAATTTTAAAAAGAGGAAGTTTCACAGCTTTTTTTTAAATAAAAGGAATCGGGACCGCAAAAAAGGTCGTATTTTGAGGTTTCATATGTAGAATGATCTTATTAACAATACCCAATAGGTTTGATCTTGTTCTAAGCTGATAAAAAAAAATCGACACAATTTTACTCATTACTTATTCCACCACGAAAACGAATATAATAATTATTACGGTCAATATCAATGATCGACGGAGGCGGGGTGAGTGCGGCGCGGCGGGAGCACGAGCGACAAGAAATAATGCTCCTGTTGCCACGTTTTGTACCACGTTGCCGCTTGTAGTGTAAAGTCGTGAATATATAATAGTTATTAATCATGATACAATATTTTTGTATCATGGTTATTAATGATACTAGTTCGATATGAACACTATATTGAAACGCGTGTAACGTTAAACCACGTTTCATTAAGCAAAGTTCATATCGAACGTGTATTATTCAAAATTTAATCTATGACGGCGACACCGCGACGGTCCAAATAAATTTTATTTGCATAGATTCGATTTATCCTACAATTTCATAAACGTTTTCATAAATTAAAATTCAAAATTATAACTATCAATTACCTAAACGTACCGAATTTTGGCGACTAACCAAAAATATTAAATTTGATTATAACATATTGGAGGGTTCAAATGACTATAATAATTAAAACTAACTGAAATTAACCGACAGCTGAGTGAACGACTAACCAAAAGTAACTAAAAGCACCCAAAAAGGGCTAAAACGTATCGGAACAGATTAAAAATATAACTAACTAAACTTCACTAATATTAATCAAAACCATTTAAATTGGTTATAACGTATCCGGTTCAAATGACTAAAATAAATTGGAACTAACTGAAAGTATTTGTGTGAGTGAATAACTAACCAAAAGTAACTTAAAGCACCAAAATGGGCTATAATGTACCGGAACACATGAAAAATATTAAAGTAAGTTAAAACTAACCCAAATTAATCCAATTTTGGCGACTAACCAACATTAACCAAAAACAGTAAAATTGGCTATAACCTATCGGAATCGGTTCCAATGACTAAAATAAATGTAAACTAATTGAAATTTTCATACCACCGACGTTACTATATACAGTCTTAGAGAAATATGTTTCTAATATTTCTAATGGCTATTTCGTCATACTCCGAGTTACCTAGAAGTAAGTGGCCTAACCAGCTCTGGTAATTATCCGGCACCAGATATAATTACTTATATTTGTTTTCATATATTTTGAGGTGAAACTTCTTTACGCACGGTAGGATAAATTGGTTTCATGCGTGATGCTATGTAACGAAAACATGCAACGCTACGTAGTCGAATTAGTAGTGGGGATCGCATGAACCGTGAGCGTGCTTCGAGGCATTTTTTTATTAAGATCATTGCTTTCGAGTCCTCACCAGCACTTATGGTCGGCTCGCCAAAAATGTTCAGACCTCTCAATGGTCCCAGTCGCCCTTGAATTCAGTTTAGCTATGTTTGTGACCTCTTTATGACTCGACAAGAAAAACCGCGGTATCTTAAAAAATATGGAGTGTAGCGCCAAATTTGTTATAGCTTTTAAATCGTCTAATATTTTCATACAAAAATTTGGAATAAAAAAAATAGTTAAATTGGTGCTGGCAGAGGGCGCCACTTTACGGAGAAAATAATGAGGTCACTGCTTATTATGTGTAAGCTATCACGTATACGTCGACTCTGACCTCTTTTACACAAAAAAAAAAATCATCAAAGTATTCTTTAATCGATCGTCGCAACAAAGAATTGTCATACGTAACATGTCAAACAGATGGCACTTTATACTGCTTTAGCAGAAATATAGCAAAATATATAATATTTGAAGAGAATTAAAGGAAAAATATTGTGGCATCGAGTGTAAGAGGTCACAATTTTGGAAGCTGTCACAGTACACCCACAGGCACACACAAGAGGTCATAATAATAGCGATACCAACACACACACACACACACACACACACACACTCTCTCCCTCTCTTACATTACACTACGTCTGGTTTGTGTTCTCAGTCCGACCAGCCCACCTTTTCTCTCTCTTTCTGCTATACGCCGGTTTGTGTTCTCAGTCCGACCGGGCGCTATCTTTACAAGCTCTATCTTACACATAACCTACCTGCCATCCTTCCTTACCTTGCCTACCGCCTCCACGTCGGCGTCTAGTCGTAGGAGCGAGGTATGACCGGAAAGCAGTGACGTATTCGCGCACGCGTATTACGGGAATTGTATTGTATACATGCAGGAAGCATCGTCAGGTCAATTACTGTGGTCGCACCGTATCCTTTGTATCGCCGACATCATTAATACTGTTAACATTCGATCCATGTTACATGGATCCGCCAATCTTTTACGTGACAGGCCGCGGGTATCCATAACCGTCAGTACCATGTCAGGAGGAGCTATTTTGGACCGTTGAACGAGTGCCTGGTAATTGGACTCGTGTATCGCGTAATCAAAGTAGCTTCGTCATAGCAGTACCGTTTCTCAGCATCTGATACCGCGTTGTTTCTATTCTCTAAGTTTATGTCATACCATTAAGTTTCGCATACCATACCCCCCTTCACCCTCTCCCCCCCTCCTTTGGCAATACTTTTATTTCTTTATTCTCTAGTCGAGCTTTTGGGTTAGTATAAGTCACACATGAGTAACTCTTTGATTAAGTATTGATATTTTAGGTTAGCATCAGATATAATAAGATAGATTAGCTTCAGTGCGCTATTTCGCAACAAAAAACTCTATACACTGCAGCAGTTGCTCTTGCTGTACAAAGCGCAAATAAGACCGTGCTTAGAATATTGGGGTGCCGCACCATAGCATACCCTAAAGCTGCTGGATTCCATTCAGAAGAGGGCTGTGCGTCTCGTCGGCGATCCGGAGTTGACCCGGAATCTGGATAGTCTGGAACATCGCAGACATGTGGCCGAGATGTCTCTGTTTTACAGATACTTTCACGGCAGATGTTCCCAGGATTTGGCCCGCATAATCCCGCCCCTGGCAACTCCTGTCAGACAGTCCCGACAGACGGCAGGAGCGCACCAGTTCGTTGTACAACTAGAAGCACCTAGAACATCGCTTTACCAGAACTCCTTTGTCTGGCGCACTGCATCACTGTGGAACTCACTTCCAGGACATCTGTTTCCCACTTATTACAACCTACAAATATTCAAGAACCGTGTCAATCAACATCTTCGCACACACCCCGCTCGTCGAGCGCCATAGCATCTCCCTTTAGTGTGTGTGCCACTGCCATAAAAAAAAAAATTAGGGCACCCACGAGTATACTTGGATAAATCTTTCCGTTAGCTTCGGTCTCATCAGGGCATTGAATAAACCATGATTTATAATTCAAGTTGGCAATAGAGATGCTGTATTAGACTTGCTTTTGAAATTATTTGTTTTCTTTCTGAATCCCTTCCTACTAGTATTAAGTTAATTAAGCTAGTTTCTAAAGGCAGCCGGCAACCACACAGACATGCGCAATTGACCCCTGGTTAGCCGTTTCTCCACTGTTTAAAAACAACCCGGTGCGGAGTGGGCCCTCTATATGCGGTGGCCCATGTAACATGTAACGATGGTGATAAGGTAATGGTTAAACTAGACCCAAACTAACCCAAACTAGATGCAGAAGAAATAGCAGCTAGAAATAGGAGAAACGAAGCGCCTCAAGAACTACCTCACAAATTTGGCGCCCGAGCAGGGACTTTCTTCCCAGACGTTCTTTCCGCTCACGAAGGACTTTCTTTTCGTCACATGGACTTTCTTTCCGAGATTTGTCTTTCCGTTTATTAGGGACTTTCTTCCCAGATTTTCTTTCCGGGAAATAAACAATTTCTTTCCGATGGACAGTTTTCTACCAGACCGTTGACTCTGATGCGCAGATATCGAAGTTCTAGTACCACCGCATTCAGGGCCGGATTAAGGGTCCAAGGCGCCCTAGGCTAGTCGCCCCTCAGCCCTCGCCCCCCCCTTCATGTTTATGTTTTTGATAGTTTCATTTTGCTGCACTAATAAAAATTGTCTCCTAATAAAAAATTAAATCAAATTTATTGGAAAAAAATACTACTTTATTTTTCGACATTTCATTGGAGCAAATTCAGTAATTATGTGACAAAAGTCTAATGTTTGGACCAGTTCCGATTCAATGGATAAAATAGATAGGTATGTCATCTTTTATTGGCTTAAAGTGCTTCTAATGTGGTTTTTCACTCTATTTAGTGTTTTTACTGTTGTCGCTATTGCTTCCTTGGAGTTTTTTTTCCAAAATTTATGAAAACACTTATTTTGTGATATCGTTGTCATGACTGCATGCTACATCTAATAGAATTTGAAAATATAAATATTCTATCTACATAAATTTGACAACAGCGTAAAGTTATTCCTAAAGCACCGAACATTAACAAGAGACTAGAAGGTCCACTCTCAGTCGACACTTTTGATGTAGCGCTTACAAAGGCGAGATGCCAGACCTTAGACCAGACGGGGTGAAACGTGGCACGAGGCCTGAGCCGTTAACCAGCATTTCATCAGGTTCCGCGACGGGGCAAGGAGGAAAATACAGGGGGCGGGGCTAGAGTGCACCGAACATTAACAATAGATTAGAAGGTTCACTCTAAGCCGCGCCCCCAGCATTTGCCTTCTTGCCCCGTCGCGGAACCTGATGAAATGCTGGTTAACGGCTCAGGCCTCGTAGAAGCTAGCGGTGTGCGGCATTTTTTGTTGGAAATAATTTATTTTTTATAAAAGTAAAGTGGGCGCGTGCAGCGACCGCTCTCAGTGCCACTGTCGGCTTTCTTTGCAGTGATTTGATTGATTTGAAAGGGTACATGGGCGTTGGGAGCACTAGAAGATATCTGTTATATTAACCTAACACACATTTAAAAATTTCTTTTCGACCTTGGTTTTAGTGTCAAAATTTCGGATTGCCCTCCCCCCTAGTTTACAGGATATACCGATTTTTGTTTTTAAACTAGAAGCACTTAAGTTTTTTGCGTTCGGAACTCGGAGCCTCGCGCCGACAAAGATTTCTACAGTATTTTTTGCATGAATTGCGTACTGCATCGATATAACAAAGGTTTTATAGTAAAATCAGAATATTATCACCTTAACAAGGCGAGAAATTTGGACATTGGGATATTTTAGGGAATCGGGCGTCGCGTCGCGCACCGCGCCGGACCAGCGCCGAGTCCGCGGCGCTCCCACTGCCTGGGCGCCCCTAGGCTATAGCCTAGTGGGTAATCCGGCCCTGACCGCATTTCGGGCTAATACAGGTTTGTGCTCTGACCGTTAGATTATAAGCTAATCTAATTTTAGCTTGGTCTTGACTGAATATACCTACATGGTTGAAAAACATTATTAAAGCACATTTTAAAAGAAGAAAAACCTAATATGGCAACCATTGAAAAACCACACCTTGACTCAGGCCACGTTTAATATACTAAGCCTAGTTTTTTTTTTAACCAATTTCTACGTTTGTGCTCACTTTTTGTCCCAACCTAAAAATTTTTGTTATTTTATATTTTATAATCAACAAGTTACGAAGGCTTTACAAAACGCATTATTTTCTTTTTCGCCCTGTATATCATTGCTAAATGGATTTAACCAATTTGAAATAAGTTAATGACAGTTTATTTACGGGTAAATAATTATTTAATTACGCCACCATTATATCTCATACTGTTGTAAATTTTTCTGGATACTCTGTATATGATACATTTAGGAAATCCTGTGCAAAATGTGTTCGCCTAAGTAGAAAAATATCAATTTTGTATCAGAAATTATATTATGACCTCCAAGCGACACCATTTTACGGACTAAACCAAGGCCGCTGAGCTCAATTATCGATGTCTCCACGCCCGCCAACCATCCGTATTTCCAAAATCACGAATACGGAAATCCATGCTGCTACAACGCCAAGAACTAACCGCCAGAGGGGAATGCGACCGACTAGCCCGATCCTAGGATTCCCGCCCCGAACTAAGTAACTACTCACCGCAATCCATCTTCACGCCGTTACTTTCCATTTGCGACACCGACACTTCTTTTTCAAGCTGGGCGTGCCAAAACCGTCTTACCGAAGTCAATACCGTTACTATAAACCGCCTTACCTGCCGATCTCCATAACACGTACCTTCTCTACTTATTTCTTTCTGTTTCAGATTCTCATCCCGGACCGAGAAGTATGGACAGCCTTGAGCTTGGGTCCTCCACAACCGACCTAACCGTTGATCTGGAAGACGCCTGGACCGATCTCGCCGAGATGCCAGCCCATGTCCGCACGCACTCGCCTGTCCAGACCGCTACTAGAGGCCCCATTCATAGGTCAACACAGACAGACATCCCGATGAAACCAGACCCTGCTCCAGTCTATTTCCACGAGTTGGAGAAGATAGACCCGTTGGCCGACCCATTCGGAGCTTCCGTTCCCACCCGGGACCACAACGCACTGTACCTGCCAATAGAGGTTGACCTCTGCTGGCGCTGCGGTTATCCTAGATACCATCGCGACACCTGTACTAGGGCCCCAGGCAAGTTCAGTTCCCGATGTGGCCTGGTGGGCACCTTGTCCCGAGACTGTACCTGCAAGGCTGCTGTCACTCCAGTCCGCCCTCGACGACCCGCCACAGAGCCCGAGACAAGCAATGTGGGACTCACAGCCCAGATCAAACCGTTGCAGGGGTTCTGTCGCCAGAAGCTGACCCGAACTACTACCGGCCATGCCCACACTGCAGTTGTCCATTCGGGCTGCGGCTCTACTAACCACCCAGCCAGATTCCCAAACAGGTCACCGTCCGGACCAACCGACTTCAAACACTAAAAGAAGTCTATAGTCCATGACAAGTTAAAAAGAACTTTCACTATACCGCCATCACTATAACTTTCGTAGTCAAGAAAGGTGATGGATCAGTGAGCAAGTCCTAAGTAAAAAGAATCCGCTGTCAGTCACGAAGGCCATCTCACACATTGTCTGTAATCTCAAAACAAAGTGAAGACACCTCCATGTACAGGACCGTAAACCGGCTCATTGCACCAGTATGTAAGTCAACTATCATACTGGTAAGAGTCCACTATCCAGTGGCACCGAAGACCAGATGAAGTACCCGACGTGAGCATGAGAACCCACCTCATGTACACCCGACTAGGAAAGGCAGATTAAACAGGAGGAAGAACCGAAGAAGATGCCATTTAGTTTCGCGAAATTTTGTTTTGTATAAATAAAATATTTATGAATAAATATTTCTCACAAAGAAAGGGTGGTGTGTAACGAAGTTACTATATTTTTAGGGGAATGGTATGTACTCCGGTTTAACTTTCTTATTTTACGGGCTATCAACATCATTCTTTTTCGTAAAATATAATTTAAATATTCTAAATCCAATTCTATAAAATATTCCGTCGCGAAAAGCCAGCCTCTCTCTGCAGCTGGCTTGCCAGTTTCCTTACGAACCGATCTCTGCTCGTTGCAGTTGATGGACATATCTCAGACACATTCACCATTAACGCGGGCATGCCAAAGGGCGCAATATTTTCACTAACTCTGCTCCTCATCTATATTAATGACCTGCTGACCGAAACGAATAATCTTGTTTCCTACTTTGTTTGGTTTCTAATCCTAATAGAAACTGCCTCTATATAATCTAACCAAAAACAAATATAACAATTATTAATAACTTAAATGTAGTTATTTTTTGTATACAAACATACAAATATGTTGATTTTTTAAAATTATTTTAAAAAAATGTATTTAAAAAAATTACTTTAAAGGTATTGCTTATCACCCGCTTCGAGTCGGCCTTTAACTTGGAGTTGGCTACTCGGCTTGTATCCTAGGTATATCAAAATTTAATTGTTTTCGAAAATGACCGTTTTCACACTCCCTATAATATGAGAGTAAAATAGGATATGAGGTGTTCCATTTAGAAATAAACATGTTTAGTGATTTGCTTCGTAGTGTTTTTAAACCAAATCTATATTTTTGTCTAGTTTTTGGCCTTATTCATTCGAAAATAATTTTAAAATATTCATACACCGAACGGCATCTTAAATGATAATTCTGTATATTTGGGTTGGGAATATTACAGTATCCGATTGGCAACTGATAATGATAAAAACATTTGCTTTAAAGAAACCTAATGCGATTTATTAACTCTCCTAGAAACAATTGGATTTGTAGCCTGGTCGCTATCTAAAAAGCATTCATTGACTCGCAAAAACATCCATCATGGTGATGGTGATTGACCATAGAGGAATATAAAAATAAAGAGAGTGTTTTATTCTTATGGGAAAATTGGCATTGAGTTTTGACGCACTGCGCAATACCAGCCGCGCATGGAAGCGCTAGCGTCAGTGGAACTAAAAGCACAGCTTACTATAAATTATCTAGTAAGCTGTGCTAAAAGTATGCTGTCGAGAATTCACAAATGGCGGTTTGACGGTTGTTGATTAAAGAAAGCCGGTTTAATCAATTTATTATTTTAATTTAAAATTGTTCTGGAGCGATGGTGGATGGAGGTATTGGTGGTGCGAGTAGCAGCCGTTGGTAAGCAGCTATTTTCTGTTGTGAATTTTGTTCTTGAAATATTTAAAAACTGTTAAATTTTATTTTTGGTTCTATTCGAGTTATTTAGTTTTTGAATATTAGAAATATATTGTGATACGTCAACACTATTTACCTATTTTGTTCTGTTAAGAGATTTTTTTATGTTATTTTGATTGCATTTACTACCGCATGTTTCTTAATAAACTTTGTAACAAAATGCAAAATGTGTATATTTTCTTTCTTACAGCCTAAACTATTCTTTGGTCCAAACAACGCCTAAAGTTTAATGTATACTCGCATTTAATTCAACCAGGCGCATTATGGATTTATCTGCGATAAACTAATGTATTTACAGGGTTCTCTCTTTGCTTTAATCTCTATTAAGAAAAACGCTGTAATAATCGTTTGTTGCAGATAAATTCATAAACCGTCTAGTTATATGGAATACGACTAAAATAAAAATAACATTTGAATAGCCCGCCGCCTTTCTTCTGTCGATAAAACAGGAACCTGTTTTTTCAACATAGATTATTAGCATTAGTTCAGTAAGCCGCCCTTAGTGTCGTGTAAGTGAACATCATACGTCATTATTGGCAATTGTCATTAAACGGTGTGCCAATATTTTACAAGGGAATGGATACTCTCTTTACTTTTATATTCCTCTATGGTGATTGACTGATCAATGGCGGCCGTAGGCACGCTTCAATTCAACAGTTTTCAGTTCAGTTCTGTTATCTGTCGCGGTATGGCCACGGCCCACTCTGACTGTATGTTTTTCTTATGTTTTTGTCAATTTTTACTTGCGGAAGATGGCGGTGTTTTGCCAGCTGTTGACAGCGAGAATTTTAACAGGAAAAAATGCCGACCATTTAAACAACCAGAATTGTTGGTTTTTGGACAAGATTTAAATCAGTCAGTCGTTGACGGTGTGCGTGTAATGGGAAACGAGCCTTTAAAAACAATGTGTTGGTGCTACGTACGGAATGCTTAAATGTGATAATGGACGAATGTTTAAAAATATCATGATCCATTACCCATTAAATGGCGGTCAATATTGTACGTATCTGTTTTTTAGCCCTTTCATACCGGCTTAGTAGAATTATAAACCTAACTCTAATGAGATTCTATATCCCTTTTTCAATATACAACACTTACACGAGCACACACTGTTTTTTTTTTAAGAAAATATTATTCTCGACAGTTAGTGCTCGCCTTTTGCCAAGGTAGGTTAATTGAGATATAAAGAGAGATCAAAAATATCCAAATGTATCAATGTCAAAATTTTCGAAACAACCAGAGCTAAAAATCATCAAAATGCATGCCAAAAGGTTTACAGAGTTTTGTGTAACAAATTGACGTTTAAAATTAGGAAAATTAAATTCATTGTATACTGAAGTAAAGTTAAAAAATATTAAAATTAAAAACTTTCGACACAGCAGAGCTGAAAATCATACACGGTATGTCGAGATGCGTTATAATTTTTTTCTGAGACGTGCAGTTCTTGAAAATATTAATGTTTAGACAAAAATACAAACTAGTACATTATATTAAAGACATACAACTGCTTGGATTTACTGACGAAAATCAAGAATTCAATATGGGATTGCTCATAATAAATGTATAAAATGGTGTGAAAACAAAGGCGTTCCTGGAAAGTATTTCGAACACAGATCTTGGCCTATTTTGAGGAAAAGGCAAAGGTATGGAAGTCATCTTCTCTTTGGTCTCATTATTCAATGATCACAGCTATGCTTCGTGTAAATAACGACGCGGCGTAGATATCAGCAAACATTTTAAACCGATTTCCTACTTGAAGCGTCATGGAGAGGGTTACCAGGCCAAAAAATTAATTTTTTTTACTAGAGACCAAATTGAACAGTTTCTGAAGTGCGCACCAGACGATGAGTAAGTATCTTCTGATGAAAGTAGCTACGATTTTATGAGTATGTGGTGCCTGCCGCAGGGAGGAGCTTTGTCAGTTGACTCTTGACAACCTGGAAGATATGGATACTTCATTAGTTATTAAAATATCAGATACCAAAACTAAGGTACCACGAAATTTCACAATCGCTGAAAAATTTTATTGGAATTTTTATCAAAAATATACTGATCTTCGTCCAGCAGATGTCGGACATCGGCGGCCCTTCCTTAAATATGTAACAGGTAAATGTATCAGATATATATACAGTGTGTCCAAAAAAGTATGCAACATATGGGAAACTTTTTTATTATTGGTTTCTCAGAAAATTTTATTCTTGATAAAAGTTGGTGCTTGCCCTAAAACAGTAAATGGGTATTTCAAATTTTCCGTACTACTTTTGGTGCGGGCGCAAATGCAATTTTTCCGAAATCACGTCAAGAGTAAAGTACCTTAATTTATAAAGATATAGCAAAATCTTATAGGGAAAAGTTCTTCCAAATTAAAAAACTAATCTAAATATGAAATTTGAGTTAAGTAGATCAACTTTTAATTTTTCTTTTTTTTCTCGATTTTTTCTTAAACGTTACGCCACTGGAGAATGTTTTGTTCTTTTGTTATTAGTATACTTGCCAAGTAACTTCAAAATTTATTTAAGATAGAAATTAGTTACATAGTTGCATAATGTTGCAGTTTTTCCAGAAATAATAGCCGGTTTAGGTATCAGTGTGTTGCAAACACATTTAAACACTTTTGATTCAAAATTTTTTCCACTCAAAATCATGAATAGACCCAACTCTTTTCATTTCATGTGAAACAACTAATAATTTATTTATCTTTTGCCCCCTATGAGCAAAATATGCCCAAGTATCCTAAAAAGCCATATAAAATATTTAGTCTTGAAGAGTAGGCCATGCATTTGGAATAAAAACAAATAAATAGCAATAATTTTACTTCGCTCTGACATATGAAATTAGTTATTATTGAGTCAGTCATTCCAATTGTATTTTGTAATAATTATTGTGGACAATTATTTTGGACTAAAATTGCTTAAATGCGTTTGCAAAACACTGGTACCTAAACTGGATTTTATCTCTGTAAAAACTGAAACATTATGCAACTATGTAACTAATGTCTACTTTAAAGAAATTTTGAAGTTGCTTGGCAAGTACACTAATAACAAAAGAACAAAGCTTTCACCGATGGCGTAACGTTTGAGAAAAAAATCGAGAAAAAAAAGGGAAGTTAAAAATTGATGTACTTAACGCAAATTTCATATTTAGATTACTTTTTTAATTTGGAACAACTTTTCCTTATAAGATTTTGCTGTATCTTTATAAATTAAGGTACTTTACTCTTGACGCGATTTCGGAAAAATGACATTTGCGTCCGTACTAAAAGCAGTACGTAAAATTTGAAATACCCGTTTACTGTTTTAGGTCAAGCACCAACTTTTATGAAGAATAAAATTTTCTGAGAATCCAGTAATAAAGAAGTTTCCCATATGTTGCATACTTTTTTGGACACATTGTACATATATCTATTTTCGACATGTTGATCACTTATATGTAAATCATTAACATTAAAGCCAAAAGTAAGTACATTGGTTTTAGTGACGTTTAAGCTAAGGGAATTAGCATCACACCTTCCCTTAATTTTTGCTAGATCCGAGGTTATAATTTCCCTAAGATTGTCACCCGTTTTTGCATGCCATAGGAGAGTGGTGTCGTCAGCGAAGAGGGTGATCTTCCCCCGAATATCGATCATCGCAAGGCCATTTTTATACACTAAAAAAAGAACAGATCCCAGTGCGGATCCCTGCGGTACACTATAATGACACACCAGGGGTGCAGACTCATCGTCGCCAACTCTCACCATCTGAACCCTTCCCCAAAGATAAGTTCCGAACCATCGATTAGCCGTTCCCCGTATACCCCAGTGGTGAATAAGACAGTGGTGAAGTTTCCGCAGCAGCATCTCTGCACGCAGTCGAAAGCCTTTAAAAAATCGCAAAACACTGCCGCAGCCACATTCCCATTATTCAGACTTGTGTAGAGGGTCTCCAAAAGCGAAAAGACCGCATCACTCGTGCTCTTAGATTCCCGGAAACCAAACTGCGAGCTGGTTATAACGTTAAATGCCGATAGAAAATTAACCAGCCGCGATTTTATCAGCTTCTCAACCACCTTCGAAAGGGTGACAAGCAGTGATATAGGACGGAAATTAGATGGATCCTCGCAGGCACCGCCCTTATGCAAAGGGATCACAATCGCCCGTTTCAAGCAGGAAGGAAATTCGCCGGTCTGAGAAGAAACGTTAATCGCACTAGCAAGTGAAAGCAAGGCTGTTTCTGAAAGATTCTGAAACACCCCAATGGACATTCCATCGTACCCAGAAGAATTCCTATTCTAGATCTGGGAAAACACATCCCTCAATTCAGGCCATTTTAGGTATAAAGTAAAAAGTATGATCTGGTAAACTAAATGCTCTAAAGAGGGAAATAGGTCTTTCTGATATATGCTAGGTGTCGCTTTTCTCATATTTATTACTCGAGTAAATGTGGAATAAAAGTACACACTACTTATAAAGACCTTACTTTTATTTAATAACTGCATTTCTATGTATTAGACCGGAAGCTAAAATATACCAACAGACTACGTATAGAAAAAATAATTCCTAAATTTTGCCCATGTTTAACAATTGATTTCTTTAAGCTAAATATTTATTCAGTATCTAATATCAAACAAAAATAAATACTTATGAGTATTGTCCGCCAAAACACATATTACAAATAAGAGTGTATATAATATAGTATTTTTAAAATGTATACCCTAAAGTTAGCACTATTTTTACAACAAACGGACATAGTTAAGAGTTCAAAATATATACGAATTTAAAGACAAACTCCAGATGTTTGAATAATGATAACTATAACTTAACGCAAACTTTTTTTTCATTTTTAGTTAAATATCTTCATAGGTAGCATTGCTTGCGGATTTCCACAAAATGGTATTTTCCTTCAGCAACATTTGAAGATATTATTACTTGAACCAACATTTCGAGTGGTAAATTGCTCGACCGATCGCTCGATTATTCAAATTGCTCGGGTACTGACTACTCGATTATTAAAATTACCGGTTTTTCCCAACACTAATTATTGATGTTAAATTAAATTCATTTATTAGCCATGTTTCTTTTAAAATTTGCTGAACCAGATATTTTGATATCTAAAATATTTAGTAAGTACTTATGAAAAACATATATGCCAAAAAGTGCAATATGAAAAATGGTCATGTAACTAAGATTGGCAAAAATTATAGTATTTATCATTTTCCTAACCAAACTGATAAATGATATTGCCGACACGAACAGAGGTAATGAGGGTAGTTTATAGTTCAATAAAGTAACTATGTTTCATTAAACCATATTCATTTGTTGGTCATTTTTATAGATTTAGTTTTATATTTTTGCCAAACAACAAAGTCAAATTCCCTCGCAGCTTTATGCATCACGGTGTTAATTATGCCTTAGCTGAAATTCGAAAAATTAAGCTTGGATCTCATTCTGGAAACTCAAGAAATACGATTGGAGTAGCTCGTGATTAACTTTCTAACGAAGACGACACTAAAATGAGATTTACAATAAAAATTTTGCCTATTGATTCGCTAAAGCCATCAAATACAAATACGAACTGAAATGCTGGTATTAGGATAATGAAATAGATAAAATGGATGTTGACTATAAAAAATAATAAAATAATTGGAAAAACTAAAGAGTCCTATTATATAT
>JAEQML010069734.1:0-17277 GCA_016904865.1 Pissodes strobi | reverse complement strand
TACACCTATCTTAAAGGATGCCTTAATATTGTCCTTCTTGGTAAACATCTTATAACACCGGCAGTACTGGCCCACACCCAATGATTTCAAGAAATCCAACATACCCTTCTCGTTAGTATTTGGATCTAGGTTTGAAATAAAGATCCAAGCCAACTCACTATTAGTTTTCAGCACAGGTGAGCCCACCAGTTTTAAATTAGCAATGTTTTCATTAGAGTCTCCGACAGGGCCTGGACGTCTATTACTTTCCTTTCTCAGGGATCTTTTCCCTTCACTACCTCCCACTCTTTGTCGTCCTTTCTTTCTTCGTACGCAGATTTACTTTCTGCATTATCCTGAATAATTTTACTCTCCATGATTTTAGGGCAATTTTATGAATTTTCCACGGTGGTGGACACCGGGGGACCAGGTTTTCTGTTTTTCGTCGAGTGTCAACATTTTTGACAATATTGACATCTGATTTTGAAGTTGACGTTTTATTCGAATCAATTGAACTACTTTCGACATTTGAATTTTTCACATTTGTGTTCTCGACAATAAAAACTCATCATCTGTCGTAGAAGGTTTGACAGAAGCCAGCTGATCACCGAGCTCACTGGATGGGATGTCCGTTGTTGCCAAACTGTACGGGATGCCCTCATCTATATTTGTATTTTTC
The DNA here is from genome assembly GCA_016904865.1 of Pissodes strobi. Lineage (NCBI taxonomy): Eukaryota > Metazoa > Arthropoda > Insecta > Coleoptera > Curculionidae > Pissodes > Pissodes strobi. The sequence goes on along the minus strand of JAEQML010069734.1, from coordinate 16,619 downwards.
TTTCCCTTGTTTTCTTCCGATAGGTTTTCTTCCAAAAGGACGTTGTTTCGTGCAAAGATCCTATTCCTCTCATACTGTCTGTTACACAAGTTTTTAAATTTAAAAAAATTTTACCAGTTATACAGCTATTGAAGGAACTAAAGACATCGGATTCTTTTTCTTCCTCACTACACGCAAAGCGCGGAATTTTCAGCTGCAAAAGTTAGGTTATATATCTACCTATACTAACTGAACTTATTTTTCCTTGGAAAGCTTTAATTACCGGAAGCAAAATACTCAGATTCTCAAAAAAAAATTATAGGAATAGATTGAATCGGCACGAATGTATAAGTTAGGCAGTTCAGACCATTGTTCAGGTAAATAGCAAAAAATTATGTTTTGATGTTTTTATAACTGTCGTGTCCTAATTAAAAAAATCTAACAATCGCCTCTTTAAATTTTTTTAATTAGGACACGACAGTTATAAAAACATGAAAAAAAATTTTTTTCCTTCAAACGTCAGTAAATCCGTCATTACTCGACTGTGTAGGCGGCCGTGAAGTTTCGCTTTTCCTCCGCCGGAGCTTTACTTTTCACTTTTCCGCCGGCGGAGGTAAAAGTGTTGTCATCGCAACATAGATACAGTACAAACAGACAACAAAATAGGCGTCAACAACTCAAGATTTATTAAACTACAATTTGTATTTATCACTCAATTTGTGACTGTATTTCTAAAAATCAGTAATTTAGGAACAAATTGGTTATTATTTAATTGAACTTACTCAATAACTGCTTATCAATACGGAATAAAAACGCAATCGAAGACTCAATCTTAAAAAAATAATTATTGTTGACAGTGTCCACTGACAGCTTTATGTTACATTACTACAGCAACAACCTGTGCCTATTCACCGACACCGGTCTAAGTCGCCTTGCGAACCCACTTATCTTTAATAATAATTAGATATTATTACTATTAAAAAGAGATTTTTTTGCATTAATTTGTCGACATTTGAAGAAAAAACAACATATTTTATTTGGAGGAAAAGTTACTTTTCATGTCTTGCTCTCTATTACCAGCCCCACTCCGTTCGCCTGTTAAACATGAGCGCGCCATGACTTATCCTCCATATAAAATAATATACTATTTTTCTATATAATATAGTCCTTTGCTTAAAATTGTCTGTAATCATCTTAATATGCTTTTCAATTTCAAAGCTTTGTGAATTAACGCCCATAAAATACAAACATTCCTTGCAACCACAGATTTGCCTGTGCCCAGTATTATATAGCCTATGCATGAGAATGCTATACATAAATGATGATAGAAACGTAGGGTCATATGAAACCTGATTATTTACGTAAATGGGAATCTCTCTGACAAAATTCTTAATTTATTTTAATCGTAATTGTGTTTTACTTTTATATTTTAGTAGGTATTGTTTGTTTCAGATATGAGACGAGATGTTCAAGAAATATACAGAAATACTCCCCATGGCAAGCAAGTAATGATGTTCAGTGCTACTCTCAGCAAAGATATTCGCCCAGTCTGCAAGAAATTTATGCAAGATGTAATTGAAAGTTATTATTCTTCACCATTCACCTATCAAATAAAGGGGTTCCTTTGTGATAACTTACTGGGGTTAGCGTACTGTAGCCCAACGTGTAGGTCGGTTTTTGTGGGTGGGCTATGAAGAACCAATATATATCTAGCAACAGGGTGGTTGTAATTTTTTTGGCCGTGCTACAGTACTACCAAATTCTTGTTGAACGTCCAAAAGTTAAAGCAAATATACTTTGAATACCTTCGTTATCGTCAAATCAACTGTTGTGTTTAGCGTACTGTAGCCCAACGAGTAGGTCGGAAACGGATAGGCTGAGAAGACATCAAAGAACATACCTCAAGAAATACTTACTGGTATCCCCGAAACTTTTGGCCGTGCTACAGTACATCAAAATTCAACCACATACCATCCAGAGATCTTGAATTTTAAGTATATTTTGTCGCAAACAAACTGGGATTAGCGTACTGCAGCCCAACGAGTAGGCGGGGGTGGGCTGGGCTAAGAAGATCAATGCTGCAGTGAAGAAGAGAAGAATTGAGGATTGGGTAACGTGTATTTCTTTTGGCCGTGCTACAGTACAACAAAATTTATACCAATCCATTAAATTCGAATCCAATGCTAAAAGTAAATATACAGCAACCTTCTAGAAGTAAAATGAAAATATGGGGTTTTCCAATTTCCAAATACTGCCTTCCCATGAGATGGAATTTGGAAATGGCGATGATAGAACTTGGGGCACTCTTCAATTCCGTATGTACAATGGAGCCTTCACGCCCTGTGACCGCAACGTTTCAAAGAATCAAATGGAGTAGAAAAGATACTTGTAATGATTTTTGGTATTTCTGTTCATTCTTCATTAAGATCTTTTCTTTGCTATTCCATTAATTTACTATTCATCACATTAGAGATCTCAGGTTAAATCAATGGGCATATTTAGTTATTTGGAAACTGGTTTTTCTTTTTATTATCTCATTATTCATATAATATTATTTTTATATGAATGTATAAGTATGGGGTTGCATGTTGCTTAAATAATATAATACTAGGGGTTGTATGATTTTAAATTGTGACAGGTAAAATGCTACAACTTTATATGGTGTAGTAAAAAAGTCCGGAAACGCCAAAACATATGCAAATCCGGAAAATTCCGCAAAATCATACCGAGATGTCGATTTTGTTTTTAATTTTTGCCATATTTGCATACTGCAAATAAGTTCAAGGGTAATTTATTAATAAATTGTTGGCTTTGTGACTGCCATTGTGTTTCAAATCGACTGTCTGAATAAATAAATCAGGACATGTCAACTTTTTTATGAAGTACTTTCATTTTCCCAAATTTGCAATTCCTCAAAATTAAAAAACTATATATGTTGCATACCCCCTAACTAAATCCAACTGTTCAAACAGTTTTGTGGCTTTAAGCTTCTGGAAAATCTGAACGATTTTTTATGATCTATTCAGTGGCAACAGCTTTTGGTTTTGCAATCAGCACGAAGTTTGGTGTGTCAGAAGATTATTGAAGATATTACAATTAAGTTGGCACAATGCCATGATGTATATTTGAAAATGCTTAGAAAGTCTGATAAAATGTGAAGTAAACTCGACGTTATTTGCGGAAAGTCCCTGTTTTGTATATGTCTGTGCTTCCGAGTACTTTGTTGCTGTTCTGTATAAGGTTTCTTGGTTTAAATTCATCAAATTCTTTAACCTAGGATCTTTAATATTCGCATCCGAATAAATGAGTATTAGTGATTTAAATCAGATTGTACTGATACTAAGTAAGATTTCGGCGGTGTAAATCTAAACCTTACAACATATATTCTGAAATACACATTTGTATTATTTATTTCAATTTGTATATTATAAAACCAATCCAAATAGTATATTTCAAAATTCAAAAAATTCAAAATTAAAAATAGTTTATTAATGCAAATTACATAGGTATAATGTTTACACAGGCCAGAAAATGGTTGAATTATTTAATATATTATAGATCATCCTACATATGAACATCCGTCAAGTAAAATGAGTATTGGGGCCAAAATTTCCACATAAAATTTTACAACACAGGTTTACATATTAAAATTATCCATAAAATTCATACATTAAAATGACAACACAGGTTTATACGTTAAAATTATATCTACTCATATCAAAATTCAAAAACTCATTTACGCTATAGAATATATTTCTAGTTAAAAACAATTTTAGTTCTTTTCTAAAATACCTGTGTTCCAGAGTTCTAACAGGAACAGGTAATTTATTGAGCAGCTTCACAGCCTAAAATCTGGTCTGCTTTGACACTTAGCTAGTCTGCAATAAATAGGCACTATGTTTTGTCTGATTCTGGTACAGTAGTCATGAACGTCTCCCATGTGTCGTGAAACTGCTCTCAATTTTCTTTATGAAAAGTATGTTTTCCATTATAAGTACTGCCGGAAAGGTGAGTATGCCCAGTTGATGGAAAGCATTTCTACAATCCTCCCGGAACCCAAGGTGTGTCAGAATTCTAATGGCTTTTCTCTGCAGCGCGAACACCCTGTCCGCAGACGACGCCCCACCCCACACTGCGATAGCATATGTCATTACTGAGTGAAACAGAGCATGATAGGTGGCCAGGAGTGTCTCATCTGACATGCAGTCCACCATACTTCTCAGCAAGAACACACAACTTCTCAGTCTTCCACAGACACTGTTAGCATGAACATCCCATTTCAGCTTTGGATCCAGATGTACCCCTAGAATCTTGGCACTCTCCTGATTTTCACCTCCCCCAAGGTCGCGCAGGGTAAAAATCATGTTTTGTGTTTTATCAACATTTAACATCAGTTCGTTGGTTACAAACCACTCTTCTGCCCTTGACTGTGCCTCCCGCATCACAGCTTCAATTTCTTCAAGCCGCTATCCTTGCAGACTGAGTGTCGTGTCTTCGGCGAAGGGAGTGTATCCCGCAGTGGGCTCCTGTGATGGTAGGTCATTTACATAGATTAAGAAAAGAATGGGTCCCAATACTGATCCCTGTGGGACTCCTACATCAACGATTTTCTCCCTCGACGAAACTCTATCCACCATGACAATCTGCCTACGGTTTTCTAGGTATCACTCCAGCAGCTTTATGCTAGTCCGATCAAATCCATAGCACTTGAGTTTATTTATTAAGATTCCATGGAAAACACAATCAAAGAATTATGGCAATGTGGTAGTCTCGGTCTTCAAATGCATCCATACTCTTGGAGAGGAGGTTCTGGATGCCAAGAACAGTGCTCCCACCTTCTCTAAATCCAAACTGGCAATTCGAGAATAAGACTTTGCTCTCAAAGTAGTGAGTGATTCTCCGGGAGATGCATTTTTCCACAACTTTTGATGACTTTGGCATTCGCCCCCCCTGGCCCCCTATACGGCACGCTACTGGTTCAAGTGAAAAAGTCACACCAGACCTCTGTATATTTTTCAGATATTGAAGGGTGTCCATTTCTGTTATAGGTATATTTTTTTGAGGCTATGGGCTATACTGGTGAAGAACATATTAAATGCATCCGGCTCAATGGATGGAGTTGCATTCTCCTTTTGCTGACCTCTATTATTGTTGATGATCCACATACACTTTGTGGGGTTTTTCGCAGTGTTGATCATATTATCATTGGCTAAGAGTTTATGTTCCTTGATTGTTTGCCAGTAAGTTCTCCTGAGATCATAATACTCCTTCCGATTACCTGGAGTGTTGTACTGTCTGTAAACTTCCCCCACAAAATGTAATTGTTCTCTCATACGGCGCAGTGAGTCATTGAACCACTCTACTCTGTTCAGTCTTGGTATCCCAGCACAGTGTGTCCTCTCTGGGTAGATTCTTATGATGTACGATGCTCTAATTATCAAAGAAATGCGTTAAATAGTATACATTCTTAAACACGGTACATAGTATTTTGATCAATGAATATCTTACCAATTTAATTATGTAAATAAAAGCTAGTATATTGTATGTAATACATTGTGAAACTGGTAGAAATTTTAAGAATTAACATATTTCATTTATATATGTGTACTAGGGATTGCAATCTGGAATCTATATTTTGATCAAGCGATCTTCGACACCAAAGAGATCGATTGGTCCCCAAGAATATAATAAAAAAAAAGAAAGTAAACAAAAGCCCACTGTACTATTATACTACAATAGACAAACTAACAGACATTTTTAAAAAACGAACAACTGAAAGAAATTAACGCATTTAGTGCTTTCTCGTGAAGACGAAGGCAATTTATTACAAATATTTCCGGTTGACGAAAAGCATCTTCAGATCCTACACGTATGAGAAATAGACGTCAGGATATCAAATACTCGTTGAAGATTTAAACCGCGATTTCCACCATATTTATTTATTTATTTATTCAGCAGCATTACATAAATTTACAACATACTTTTAACAAAATTACAATAATATATTATTACTCACCTCTATACTGCCTAACTACATAGTTTATCTACTTGAGGTTAGGTACGTAAATTTCCAAAACAAAGAGAAAATATGTACATATATCCTTCATGCAAGCACAAATATTCCAAATACTAACATCTATACACATCATAGATACTTCTCATGCTCATCAAAGCACGAGAACCTTATCCGAGACCCTATCTCATAAGGTCAATTATATAATTATTTGATTTAATCCATTCATTTGCTTCCCTTTTGCATTCACAATAACGCTTGATCTTTATGCCAATTGGCAGACTACCTAGATTGTATATCTTACAATAAATATGGCTCCGGAAAACTGCATGTCGGGGATTCTGCAGGGCAACATGATTCTGTGCTACATTTCGAGTGTTTAGGCCATATTCAATCTTATCTTTATAATATGTTGTCTTTAGCATAAACTTGGTTATTGCTTTAATGTATAGTTGATTTAAGGACATGAAATCACTGTCCCTGAAAACTAATTCAGTTGGGTATCTTTTACTTTTATTCAATATTATCATAATCTATTTTTGTGCAATTTCAAGTTTTTTTAAAAATTGTTGACCCTGCAGCCCCCCAAACTACAATACCATAACTGATTCGACCAAAGCCAAATAGACAGATCTAAAAGACTTGAAATCAAGAATATTTTTTAATTCATTGAATTTAAATACTAGTTTTCTAACTTTATTAATAATATATTGAACTTGTTCTTTCCATGAGAAAATCTCATCAATATGTACCCCTAAATATTTAATTGAACTTTTCCTTTCAATATAGCTGTCACATATACAATCTGGTTCTAAATTGCATTGGTAATTATGCAAAATGAGGGTCTGAAAATTTGGGAGAGAGCACTGTAACAGTGCAAATGAAACAAATTTTCTTTTCTCCACATTCAAAGAGAGAAGGCTATGGTCTAACTAGGATTTCAAAACTTGCAATGCTTTTTCAGCCATCGTCTTTGTTACATTCCAATCATCCCCACATACAACTATACCGGAGTTATCAGCAAAGCAAAACAGTGTCCCTTCCAAAGTCATTATAGATAAAATCCAATTAATATAAATGTTAAAAATAACTGCAGAGAGCATCGCACCCTGCGGCACACCAAATTCCACCTCCATCTCGCTACTATTTGCATCGGCTACTTTTGTGGTTTGTTTTCTCTTTAAGTAAGATTTAATTAAATCATTAGGTAGTCCTCTAACTCCAATGTATTCCAGGCGCCTAAGTAGAATCTGGTGTGCCACAGTGTCAAAGGCCTTCCGCAAATCCAAGAAAATCCCTATTACCTTTTTCCCCACATCTCAATTTTTTAATATGGTCTCAGTTAATCTGTATAGTGAGTCCACAGTACTGGAGTCCTCCCTGAAACCATACTGGTTTTTATTTAGCAAATTTTTTTTATTTAAATAGGACATTAATAATTGTCCTTTATGACGCTTTTCTATAATTTTACTGATTGTACTATTTAGGGCAATAGGCCTGTAATTATTTGCTAATAACTATTAATTTGTTTTTTTAATTCAGTTCCCGATATGAGATTCAGAAAACAGGAATCTGTTGCCCCCATATCCGTCACTCTCTCTCCATCATTACGGCAATGAGTGTTAATTTGATCTGCCAATTGTTTACCTATAGTGGAAAAATACTTATTTAATTCCTGAGCTATTTCTTGTTTATGTCTGATATCTCTATTTTCCGAGTCATATAAGCTGCTCGTTTGTAGCTTCTTTTATGATGTTCCACAATTTTTTTGGGTCATTAACATTTTTTTGGTAAGTAATCCATAGTAGGAGTACTTTGCTTTTTTTATTAGTTTGGATAGAATTTTTCGATATTCCTTATATTTAGTTAAGAGTGATAAATTGTTGTTATTTGTTACACATTCTTTCTTTAATTTGTCTCTTGTTCTAATCGACACCAGAAATCCATGGGCGTCTTCTTTTAAAAGCAATATGTTTTGTTGTTGTTGATGTGGAAATTATACATTTTAATCTATCAATAAAATTATTTGCACTTACATTAGCATCGTAAACTAAAGAAAAGGTACATGTTTGAGGTATTTCAGTTTTATTTACTACATATCACTGCTATAAGTTGAAAACATCATTGAAATGATAAAACAACAAAAACCGTAGCTAAACGAAAAATAAAATTGCATTTACAGTCAACTGTCAAATTTATCTCTACCGGTCAAATTTGTTTCACAGTACAGTGCTTTTGAATTGAGTTGAATGTTTCTTCAATTACCAACCAACCACATATCAATATCACATGCATAATTGCATATTGTAGTTTCTCATAGCAAAGATTCCACTGATTCCAAATTTCACAGGTTTTAGATATGTTTGCCTTTCCATAAGATAACAAGATTCCTGTATATCTAAGAATTTCTGCTGGAAATTTTCACTAGAACACTTGAGTATTTCCGTTTGTATTTATAATTTAAGTTCATATTGCAAAACTCACATTTTTTTGCATCGCCTAAAACAAAGTAGATTGCATAAAATAAAATATTCATATTGGAGACTTAATATTATTATCTTATCAGTATGAAAGAAAGACGCATATTTATCGGTTAGTTTCTTTAATTGATTCTGAATCTATGAATCACGAGTATGACATGTAATGTTTTGGTTTTGAATACTTTTGAATTCAGCGTCTCATCTAACCTCACTTTCAAGCCGTCCGCTTTACCGATACTAAATGGATCATGCGCGAATCGTAAGTTATGGCTCCTCCCAAGACTTGTGAATCAATTTAGGACATGCTTCAACACTGATGCCGTCACGATTTAAAGGCGCACGAGTTGGCAACAATGCACAGTTATTCCCCATAAGAAAAGCATTGCCATAAGGCGCAACGCTAACTTTTGAGCGTGAACTGAACTATAGTACATGTATAAAGCTTAGCCAAGATTAGGAGATAGGATTAGGTTAGAGTCGTAGATATTTTGTGTGACAACTACTGACGACTACCTTTTGACAATCCTCTCCCCTGCTAAGCCCTTGTGGCACTTTGTAAAGACGTGTTATAAGGATTCAAGTCAAAATTGAAATTTTGTACATTGACATACAAAAAGACGAATAGCTCAAAAGTTAATAAAAAAATAAAATAAATTTAAAAGCATCCCCTGCCAGTAGACCCCCTGGAACTCTTTGCCCACTACCGTTGTTCTTCAAAGAATTTGAATAATAACGTTTCGGCCTTCTAAGGGAGGAAGTAAGCCGAAGTTTTGTTTTAATTTAGTTGAGTTAATTTTGTAGTCTTAGAATCAAGTGGAACTCCTATACATCTATAGGGCTTTCTAAATTTCTTGCCCAAGACAAAATGTATTGCCCACCTACCTTGTTTTGTATTTAATTCAGCCTGCTGCTGACAGACGTTCTCTGGTGTCTGCTATATACAATTGTCCTTGGATAGCGGGCAAGGCTTTGATGGGCCCACCTTCGTTCCCCCCGGACTGACAGTGAGATTAGTTTTCGGGTTGGACGTTGTCTGAGAAGCTTACAAATAGCGAGTAGTCGACTCGATAACGACTTGGCATCCCGTGGAAAAACATAGTAGACATAAATATTGTTATAAAAAATGACTTTCCGAACCCCTCAGTCGACGGCAACCGCGCACCAAAAGCCCTCGAGTGTGGATGAGCTCTTGGTGCTTGAACTGAATCGAGATAGATCAGAGGAACAGATAGCTTTAACTCAGAGTCCCCCGCTGACTTCTAGCGAGTATATTGGGAACCCTGATGTGACACACAGTACGCCTTGGCCGCTCACTGAAGCGGTTCCGAAGGCCAATGCGACGCCCCGGGCGACGTACGTGCGCGTGGACGTCATGGCATCCCTGGTGGGGACCAAGTCAATGGAAGGTTATCCCCAACCTTCAGTTGGGTTCGAATATACCCAGGTTACTTAGAAATGAAACTAAGTGCGTCCCTCGAGATGAGCAAATATTATCAGACAACAAACCGAATGCCGTCGACTCTCTCGGAAATGTCACGAGAAAACTCCCTCCGATTAATCAACCAGAAATCACTAATGACAGATTGGCCATGGCTCTGGACGCACTAGCCCGTATTGAGGGCCAGAATAATTCTCGAAAGTCGCCTCTTAGAGCCACCTTCATTGGACTTCCTCATGAGGACCCAGTTCTCTACATTCATGATTTGTAAGCTTGGTTCCACATGAACAAAATCTGGGATGATTTGGAGAGAGTTTACTATGCTAGTCAGCAGTTGCGTGGCTCCGCTAAAACTTGGTATGAAATTCGGCGTGAATTCTTGGAATCATGGAGCGAGTTTTGCTACCTATTAAATACAAAGTTTAATAGTTATGAAATGTTAAACTATATAAAAAGCATGCGGTACGGCAAACGACAGCATGTCTCAGAGCCCGTAGAAGCTTTTATTCTACAGAAGTGTGCGCTCTTCCGTAGAGTACGACTTGATGGATCCGCGTTTGAGCTGATCACTTTAATCATCAGCCAGCTCACATCAGCGCTAAGATCAAGATTTAGAACGAGCCGTATAGTTGATCTGCAGGACCTCATGCAATTAGCAAATGCCCTTGAAAACGATATTTTAGAAGAAAGTCGCATCACGAGAAGGCCAGTACTTCCCACAGGAAGGCAGCAATTGCAAATGCAGCCCCAACAAGCAATCAACAACAAACCACCTCGCCCAGCAGTCCAAATGAACGGGAACCAGCAAACCCATCAAAACTTGCAAGGTCACAGGATCCAGGTTCGGCGCCCTCAGGAGGATCGACCAAACCTGAACGGGTACCAGCAAACCCATCAAAACTGGCAAGGTCACAGGAACCAGGATCAACGCCATCAGCAGGATGATCGACTAAACCTGAATCAGAAGCAGCAAACCCATCACAACTGGCAAGGAGACAGGAACCAGGATCGACGCCCTCAGCAGGATGATCGGCCAAACCTGAATGGGAACCAGCAGACCCATTAAAACTGACAAGGTGACAGGAACCAGGATCGACACCCTCAGGATTATCGACCAAACCTGAATGGATATCAAGACAGAGCCATATGCAGGCTATGCCGCGGAGAACACGAGACTCGCTATTACCCGCTTAAACCAAAAGATGTGAAAATCACCCAGGTTAAGAGGGATAAAAAGACCAGGAAAAGCATCCGAGGTAGTAAAGATTCCGATAGGAGTTCAGAGGAAATACCGTCGGGCCGACGTAGGCTGAAGGGTCAAACTTTAAGCGATGTCGAGCCTGTTTATACCGGAATAGCCTCTAACTGCTCGGCTGTTACTGCAGTATCAAAACACATCCTGCGAAGCTCTAATCGACACCGGGGCTGATGTCAATCTGATTGCGGATAGGATTGCCCCGCGAACAGGTGTCAGAAAATCAGCCATAAAAACCCTTGAGTTAGCGTGCGCAGAATCCCGCGCTCAAGTGATAGGAGAGGTAAAGATTAGGTAAAGTATCGGAGCAGGATACTATCAAGTTCCCTGTTTGGTTGTCAAAGACCTCGGGAACGATATGATCTTGGGAGGCCCACTTCTCGAACAGGAGAATGTAGTTCTAGACTACGTCCGGAAATGCGCCGATCTAGGGCACGATTATAGACAGATTGTCTACTGGGTGGCACACAAAAAAGTAGACCCAGCGAAATGTGAACGCAAACCCAAGATCATCCCATACACCGTGGAAACGGATAATGAGCGGCTGGTACTACCTGCGAGGCAGGATAAAAGCAGACCAGGCCGGATAACCCCGGACCGATCAGACCGGATGACCAGGACACAAAAACCTGAAAGTATCCATTCGAAAAGCTTACCGTTATACAAGAGAACCAATATCCCAAAAATCAAACCTTTCAAGATAACCGTGGAAAAGAAGAACCGTCACGGATACTCAACCCAGTAAGCATTTTATTCCTAACGAGGAAATTTTTCACTGGCGACGTCGCTGTTAGGTCACAATTCCTTTATTTGGTGTCAAATTGCACATAAAATTTTATGTGACGTCACAACCAGCTTACAGCAAAAAGGAATTGTGTGTTCTATTACACAGTGTAGGAAGTGCGTTCATATACAAGGCATTGTTACAGAAGGTAAATTGAGGCTTCACGTAAAGTAGGTATTGTGTTAACAACATGTAGTCACTATGCCTGTGCCTTTCAAAAACACAAATACGTATCTTTGGAATATGTAGTGTGACACATTGTAGACACTGTATTCTTAAACTTATGGAGGAAATAGGCATTTAACACAAAATAATAATCTTACCCAATATTTTACTAAAAAATCACATGCCCGCATTGTGTGACAAAATCGAGAAATAAATACCACAAAATCCTATATTTACACAGCTTAGCAGCAATTGGGTTCGAGAGGCCATTTTGAGGTTATATTTAGAGTGGTACACAAATACGTACAGGTTTAAAAATTTCTTCTAATAATAATAAACGATTTCGAAATTACAAAACAACTTCATTATACTACAGAAAGGTAAAACGTTTAAATGGCAACTATATTTCACATACATACTCTTCTTCTGCGTCCGTATCGGTGAATTCGACAAAACTTTTTTCCAGTTCGAGACCATTTTCAAATGTTTTGATATTTTTCAATTTGATATTGCAATCCTGTAAGATCCAATCACTTGCGGGGCAAGAATTGGGTCTGATCTCAGTTTCTCCACTTCCCAGCGCACCAAATGTTTAGGCCAAAATAATTTGTCATTTCCAGACACCCACTTTTCTGGTACAACCACAAAAACTAATCGTCTTTTTTCCAAGGCCGAAACTAGGGTGAAAGACATAATTTTAAAACACAGCTAGGCAAAAGATATGACAATGACAAGCAACAACTCCGCAGCTCTAGTGTCTGAGTTTTCTGCCGCTCAAACCGCTACTTAATGCAGGAATGATGATGCCGGAATCCGGAATTGTGTAAGCGAATAAATAAGCGCGAGTTAACTACTCAATGTTCCACGATGTCTTTTTAAAAAACTATTTATTTTAAAATTAATTAATTATTATACAATGTTAACGCTTAGGTAATTATCAACTGACTTCAACTAACTGCCTAACTTCAACTGACTGACTTGTCTGCTGTGAAACAATAATTATTATAATATAAAATAAAAGCAATGTCAGCAGAATTAGTCCTTATCTCGTGGTAGTGGTTACATAACTCCTCCCCCCATAAGATTCAACTAGAAGGCTTGACGTGGTAGTTGAATTTCTTCTCCCTCGGGACTTTTCTTCTTTCTTCTGGTTAGGAGTTTCGGCATTAGTTTCTTGTAGGCGAGGACTGTGCATACAAGAATTGTCCAGATGCTTGGGGTTGCTTCAATTTCTCCAAAAATTAAATTGGGATGATTTTTCATCACTTCATTCTTCAGCTCATGCAGAGAATCCAATTTTACGTCATGCAGATGTAGACTCAAATTTAGCACGGGCAGCAATGAAGGTGTACTTGCAAAATCTGGAAACCGGATTGGCTGAATATTTGGCTTAATTAACCTTTGATCATTAATTAGCATTTCTGAATTTGTAGTGATCTGGCATCCTATAGGAATTTGACACAGATAAGTTCCTATAATATTTCGGACTTCTTTTTGACCAAGGCACTTAAGTTCAATGGCTTCTTTGGTAGGCTGAACGATTATCCATTGATTGGTTTTGTCTAATCGGCTTGAGATTGTTCTGGTGACTTTCACTTCAGTTTGCTTACATATTGAGGTGTCTTTGTCAGAGTTTAGTAGCTTGATGGCACAAGGACTGTCTTTTCCGATTTCTTTCAAGTCTTCGTTTTGACAGATGTAGGATTCTGGCAGAATTTCCTGGCATTCTTCATTGGAGTATGCGTATTGCAATTGAGTTTTTAATACAAATTTATTTCGCGGTAAGACAACCTTAAACAGACTCTGATAATATATAGGGACTGAATATAAGTGAAAATAATCGAAAGATTGTGCGTGCATAATTGGTATATGCAATAAATAGGTTATTTTATTATTTAGCACAAAAGATTCGAGATCTATCAGTTTCTCAAAAAGTAAGGTAATTTCTAAACTTATAGGTAAAGGCATTCGCTTAGCACCTATGCGCTTTTGTAATGTAATTAATTTAAGAAAAAGATCTTCAGTTCTTATAATACTAGGATGCATAGTTTTTAGCTTGGAGAATGTTAGAGAATTTTCTACATCTTGTAGAATTGAGTCAATAATCTCATATACAATAATTATTTGATTAATGGTATCCTTTATGTAAAGAGAGTTTTCTCTATAAGTAGATTTTTGTACAATTAGGGCAATCTGATTTATTCTTGATTCAAGATGTTTTTCGTTGTTATTGATTTGATTTATTGTTGCGTTGAATTTTTCAATAACCCTTAGAGAAAGAGAGTTTTGTTTCAAAATACTTGCTTGCAGATTGCGCTGATTTTCTCTTAATTCTACAATAAGTTTTTCGTAGCGTTCTCCGTCAGATGCGTCAAGATTTCCCGTGATTGCTTTAAATATTGAACCTAAGCCATTTATTAATCCTCGTTTTATTCTTTCCGGATGAGAAATAATTTCTTTTAATTTATTTTCGACTCTTTCCCGAGTTAAATTTAATAGTTTTAAATAATTGCTTGTATCCGCAGTATATTCTTTATGCGTGCCTAACAATGTTGTTATATTTCTAGATTGAAAATGCAATTTATTAACTTCGGTAATTATTGGATTCAAATCGTAATAGTGTATCAATGTATAGGTGTAATCTTTGATTTTTGCGATTCCTAACTTGACAGGTATTAGACCTGGGTTATCATCTAATCTCCGCATGGTGATTTGATCTTGAGCCCCGACCACGTGGGTTAAGATGCTGAAATATAATACTTAAAATTACACGTATTATTCAAGCTAAATTAGTAATTAAGATTTTGCTACGTTAGGTATACTAATGTATAATAAAGTAAATACTAAATAGTAAGAGTGCATATGTAATAACTTATTTTACGTATCGAAACTATATTTATTTCTTAAGGGACGTCTAAGGTTATCCATATGGATTTTTCCTTGAGAGGTTGTCGCTACTGTTTTACGTATGGGGTCAACAGTATCTATTTGTGTAGGTGGATTGAATGAATCACCTAGTTTTTGCGTGTATGTTTCTTGACGTATACCTTTTGCTCAGGTGAGAACAATGTAGGCTTGTCGCGGTTTTCATTAATTTTTCCTATTATTTTTTCCTTCTCAGAAATTAATTGTTCATTACTTTTTGAATATAGGATTTTTGTCTTATCTTTATGTTCTGTGACATAATCTGTCAATAATAGTTGGTCTAACTTTAAGTCGAATGGGTCATTGGAGCTTATGTGTCCATTTATTATGTCAATTGGTTTGAAATTGGTAACAGAATGAATGGAATGATTGTACGCTAATATTGCATACTTTATTTTTTGGCTAATTGGTGTTTTAAGAAATCCTTGATTATTTAAAAGATTTATATGCTCTGATAAAGTCGAGTGTAATCTTTCAATTACTCCATTTGATTGTGGATGATGCGGTGAGCAGAAATGTATTTTTATTTTGTGAAGTTGTAATAATTCTGTCACTATCGTGTTTTTAAATTCTGTTCCATTATCTACAATTATTTTCGTGGGGATTCCATGATGTGAGAAGAATGTTACAAGATTATCTGCTATTTCAGATGCAGCAGCTGATTTAAGGGGATACGCTTGTGCGTATTTGGAAAAACTATCGATAATGGTCAAAAACTCTGTTTTGTCTAGTGTATACGTGTCTAAGTGAATTATATCAAATGGTTTAGTCGCAGTAGGGGTAATATTCATTTCCATTTTAATAGGGTGACGTTCGTATTTACTTCTTTGACAAATCTCACACTCATTAATATAAGTTTGAATGGAATTTTTAAGATTTGGCCAATAATATTTATTTTTAATACGATTTTCAGTTTCTTCTATGCCCCTATGGTTAGTTTTGCTTTCGTGGTAATTTTTAATTATATCAGGAATTTCGTTTTTGTCTATGACATCTATTAATTTTATGAGACATCTTTTTAACTTTAAAGATGGTCATTTGAAATTTTTCCTGACTATTTCACAAAAAGGTTCATAAATATCGGGATTCTCAAAATAAAGAGAATATAACTTGTCAGGGATTATGTACTCTTTAAAAAGTTGTAATATATCGTTTTCAAATTCGTTTTCGGATAATTGAACTATTAATCGTCTTTTCTTTTCGAATAAAATTATAAGTTTCGGTTTAGCTGGGGAATGTAATACTTGAGAAATTATTATTTGATTAGCGCCATAATTGACTGCTGATTCTATAATAGGGACGCCTACTATTGGATCTTGCTCGTCGTTAGTATGAATAGTTTCATTATCGTCAGCTACCGATTCGTTTATCTGGAGGTCTAGGTCAGGTTGAACAGCTGTGGACATTTGATCTAAGTTTGCATTGGATGCACTTGCATTTTTATCAGAATTTATTTCATTTTGCAAGCTTTTATTAAAGTCATCGATATAAGCTACGAGGTTTGCAAATCCGCTAGTTTCTTTAGTATGTAGGATATGATATTGTGTTATAAGCAAATACTAAATAGGATAAGCGTATAT
>JAEQML010069733.1:0-17277 GCA_016904865.1 Pissodes strobi | reverse complement strand
ACAAAAATTTATTTGACCACTCTGTTAGCGTTTTGCATTTATAAGTAAGTTTTATTACTCCGCATCATTTCGAAATAGAGTATAGTTCTACGGAGTGTAATACAGAATTTAAAAACAAAGATTTACATATGCAGGAGCTACATGTGTAGTGCCAACGCCTAATTCTAATTATGTTTCGCATCCCTGTTCTACAAAAATAATGAAAACCAGGTAGTATATCCTTAGCGCGTACAGCGAGCCACATAGTTCAGAGTCCATTCCTGTAAATTCCCCAACTTCACACACCCGGTCCCGTGTTGCTTTCATTATACCATTATATCAATTTGTGTCGTAAGGTACAGAACGCAGTTCGGATTAATTTTGTTTATAATGCCGCGGTCATCGACTCGTAAACAAAAATCGAACAAGGGTCATTATGTGAAATTAATGTCAAAAATTAGAAAACTAACGAAACTTGTGGAGAAAAAATATATGAGTTAATATTGTCATGCACTTTATATACAGTTTTTCGTCAAAAATAAAAGATGTAACAGTTAAGACTAAAAATGTGCCAGTTTGAACAAAAATTATGCACCTTATGTGCAGCTTTTTCTGCAAAAATCAGAAATGCGCTAGCGAGGATAGAAAATTTTATGTACAGTGCAGCACTTTTCCATTAAAACAAAAAATGCACCAGATTGTTGCAATTTATATGCAACTTTTTTCTGTATAAGCTACAAGCTGGGATAGAAAATGTTTTGCACTTTATGGCAGCATTTTTCTGTATAGAAACGCTACAAAAGATGTTATTGTACTTCATGTGCAGCATTTTTCTGTATAAGTTAAAAATGTAATAGCTGGGATAAATAATGTTATGCACTCTACGTGTGCAGCAGCAGCATTTTTCTGTATAAATAAAACTAGGATAGAAAGTGTTAGGTACTTTATGTGCAGCATTTTTCTGTATAAATTAAAAATGTAATAGCTGGGATAGAAAATGTTATGCACTCTAGGTGCAGCATTTTTCTGTATAAACAAAACTAAGAACGAAAATTTTATGTACTTTATGTGCAGCATTTTTCTGTATAAGTTAAAAATGCACTAGCTGGAATAGAGAGTGTTATGCACTTTATGTGCATCATTTTATATTTAAACTAAAAATGCTCTAGCATTGTAAAAAAAATAAATATGCACTTTATAATAGAATTTGTTATGCATTAATGTACAACAATTCTTCTGTAAAATATAAAAGGCGCATATTAAAAAGCTCTTATCGCTTTTATTTCGCTGAATCAGACATGTCGGGCTGTTTATATTATATTATAAAAGATTTTGGCCTCGAGTTAAAAAACGTTAGGTTATAAATTTTGTAAATGGAACCTCGTTTCATTATGTTGGTTTGTTTATGTAAGCGTGAGCATTCCTAGACGACAATGACCCCTATTTAGTTAGGCCGATATAGTTTTCGAATTTTGCGCACGGGTAGGGCTCACATAATTATATATTTTTTGTGTTACTTTTACTTGGTACACTAAAAGAAAAATTTTACAAAAACCAACAAGGCTCCTGTTACAAAGGTAAAATTTACAGGTGATGTTGACAATGACAGTACCGAGGAAGAGGAAACAACCTCTTTGGGCAGCACGAGCTCTAGTAGATGCTCCACTCCAACGGGTCCACCTTTGGAACATAACATTACAGTCGCCTGTCCTGAAACAACACCTGTTTCTCAGCCGTCTCAACGTACAATAACTACCACAACCAAAATTCATAATATTCTGGGTGATTTTAGAAAACTACCGAATATGGGCCATGGTGAGATTCAACAACGTTGGGAAACTTTCCTAAAGGAAGGGGTGGGTAAGAATGAAATAACAAGTTTTCAGTATTTATACCCACAATCAGTTAATTTAAATACTTTAAGTGATACCCCAGTCAGTACTTAAATCTGACACTTACATACAAAAAATTCAGGACGAAATTGGCATAGCATTATGTGCAATATCTGGATTGATAAATAAGCGATTATTAGCTGAAAATGACTCCTCATCAAATGAGACAAAAATATTAGACGATACCGCGAAAATATTATGCAAAGTGTACAATAAGTTGTCCTTACATAGAAGGTACGAAATTGTACCAAATTTGGATTTAAATATAAAGGAAACAATTCAAAAGGCGCCAATTGGAAAATTGTTGTTTGATGAGGATCTGGGTACTAGATGCAAAAATGCTAAAGAAGTTAAAATATCGGGAAATTAAATTAAGAGGAAGAAGACCGGGTTTAACAGAGGTTGTTTAAATTTCAAGCGCCTTCCAGCACAGATGGGGAAAAAGGTGACCTGGAAGGCAAACTACCGGAATAGCCCAATGCTACCAATACCAGCCCATCAAGAACCCATACAACAGCAGTCGCCTGGGACCGAGGAGGTGGAGAAGAAGGAGAGAACAAGAAGAAGGAGAGGGTGACGCAATATCGCCAACAACAGCAGCGACGTTAAAGGTAGGACACGACCAAATGTCAGCTGGAAGGCTAAAGGGGTTTTTAAATCAATGGGAAAATATCACTTGTAATCCCAATATTTTGCAAAATATCAGAGGGTATAAAATCCCTTTTTCTCAAAACCTGTTCAATATAAGAAAGTTAACCAAAAGCTTTCTTCTAACACTGAATTATACAGATGCTCTCCAAAAACTATTATTCCTAGGTGCAATAAGAGTGTAAACTCATTAAGGGACAATTTCTATATTCGTACTTTCTGCGGAAAAAGGCAAATGGCGATATGAGATTTATTCTCAATTTAAAAAAACTTAATACATTTATTCAGTGCTTCCATTTCAACCTCGAAGACTACATATTTGCACAAAATATTTTATTTAAAAATTATGACATGGCTAGCATTGACTTAAAAGATGCTTATTTTTTAATACCAATATACAAACGTCATAGAAAATACCTTCGATTTTATTTTAACGACAAATTCTATAAATTCTCTTGTTTGCCTTTTGTGCTAAATACTGTTCCTTATGCCTTTACAAAAACCATGACACCAATAATACACAAACTTAGAGCAGAGGGGTTTTTATCTGCAATTTACCTCGATGATTTATTACTAGTAGGGGAAACGAAAGAAAAATGCTATAAAAACATTAATGGAACGATAAATCTTTTAAGTGAATTAAGCTCTATAATTAACTATGAAAAGAGCGTCCTCGAACCAAGTCAAATTTGAAAATTTTTAGGGTTTGTATTTAATTCTAAAAAACTATCCATCTCTTTACCCTTAGACAAAATAAGTAAAATTAAACAAAACATAAATAATATCAAATTATTAAAAGTGTGAAAAATTAGGAAATTTGCGCTTGGCTGTTTATTTCAGTCTGTCCAACTAATAAATTTCTGGTTACACACAAAATTATTTGAAAGGGAAAAAATAAACTATCTAAGAAAAAAACTTTAATAATTACAACAAAAACATGAACTTAAACAAAAATGTAAAAGACGAATTAGAATGGTAGTTAAGAAATATTCAAGTTTTCGAAAAAACGTTTAAAATACATGAGTTTAATATGGAAATGTTTTCGGACGTATCGGAGACAGGCTGGGATGCATTTAACAATAAAGATGCTATCCACGGGTTTTGGGATCAGTTTGAAAGGAAAGAATATATTAACTATTTGGAATTAAAGGCGGCATTTAACGGAATAAAATCTTTTGCAAAACATGCACAGAACTGTAAAATTTTATTGACAATAGATAACACTATGGCCATAGCGTACATAATTAAAATGGGTGGCATACGATATAAAAAATTAAACACAGTTTCTCAATTAATATGGAGGTGGTGTGAAAAAAAAATCTGGATTTTTGCATCCTACATAAATTCAAAGGCTAACGTAATTGCGGATCGTGAATCTAGAATTTCTAACATAGACATCGAATATTCTCTTAATGATAAAGCATACGAAAAAATATGCAGTAAATTTGGCTTTGCGGAAATCGATTTTTTGGGAGCAATAGCAACAAGAAATGCAAAAAAATTCGTCTCGTGGAAAAAAGACCCAGAGAGTTTTAAGGTAGATGCATTCACGCTACCTTGGGAAAATTTGCCATTTTATGCTTTTCCGCCTTTTGCGTTAATTCCTAAGATAATTAATAAAATCATATCTGATAATGCTTTGGGAATTTTAGTTGCGCCAAGGTGGCGGGGCCAAACGTGGTACCCTTTATTTGAACAGCTCTTAGTAGAAGAGCCTTTAATTTTAAAACCTCATAAGTATCTATTATTATCTCCCTTTAGGACACCTCACCCTCTTTGGTCAAATCTTACCCTGGTGGCAGGAAAAATTGTGTGGGACGCTTTTTTGCAAAGAAGAACTCCAGTGACGGCAATAGAAACAATAATTATACACTCCATTAGATCTAATAATTTAAAACAATATAACTCTACGTATATGAAATGGTGACTTTTTTGTAATGATCACGAATTTTGCTTATATAAGCCACAAACAAACTCAATTCTAAAGTTTTTAAGTCTTGAAGCAAAAAAGGATTGTAGCTATAAAACGTTAAATTCGCATAGATCCGCATTATCACTAATTATAGAAAATCCGGAAGGCGAAAAAAAATTAATTAAAAGATTCCTGCAGGGAAGCTTTCGGGAAAACCATCTTTTCCCAAGTACAATAGCATTTGGGACCCTACCTTCGTGTTAAATTATATAGAAAACTGGTTTCCATTAGAAGACCTTATCATTGAACAGCTGACACATAAACTTGTCACTCTCTTAGCCTTAACTACAGCTCAAAGAGTTCAAACCTGGACAAAAATTTCATTGAGTGACATAAATATTTTAGACGACAGGGTAGAAATTTCAATAAAAGAAATACTTAAGACTTCAGGGCCTAAAAAAGCACAACCTGAGATAGTCTTAGCCTTATTTATAGAAAAACCTACATTATGCACGGCACGAAACTTTGTGCACTATTTAAAAGTCACTGACAAATTTAGAAAACCTACGGAAAATAATACTTCGTTAATGCTAACTTGAAAAAAGCCAGTTCATCCTGCGCCTACTCAAACTATTGCCCGCTGGAATAAAAATACTTTAAAAATGGCGGGCTTAGACTTCACAAAATTCATTTGTCATGGCACAAGACATGCCAGCACTTCTGCTGTCTTTAGAGCTGGCGTGGACATAGAAATAATCAGACAAACCGCAGGATGGACCGCTAAATCACAAGTTTTAAATGTTTTTTATAACAAGCCAGTATTAAAGCATTCGGCAAGTATTTTTATGGTAAATATACTCAAAAATAATCAGTAATAAGTTAATTAGAGGATACTTAATAATATGTTATATAGGTTTATACACATCTTAAAATTAGAATATACTTAAGAATGTCTTGTTAATTTTACAATACTGTTGATTATTAAGCTTTAGTTAAGATAATTTGTTATTACTTAAATATCATTACTTAATCACTTATGGGGTTTTGTTAAATAACGTCGTTAATTTTTATACTATTATTCAATTATACAAACAAAGACAACTTTAATATTTCCTTTTCTTCTCTTCACCAGATTAAAGACTAAAGGAAATTATACTAAAATCGCCAGACTGGATTTACCTGGTTTTCATTATTTTGTAGAACAGGCATGCGAAACATAATTAATGGATCAAACGACTTACCTTAAGGAAGTTCGATCCAAATTATGTGGGCATCCCTGTTCTACAAAATAATCCCCTCCCTCCTCACAAGCCTGCTTCCCTTATGTGTTGAATCTGGCAATTTAAGGTGCAGAATGGATTATTACTCCAGCATAGATATAATGAGTGCAACACGGGACCGGGTGTCTGAGGTTGCGGAATTTTCAGGAATGGACTCTGAACTGTGTGGTTTGCTGTACGCGCTAAGGATATACTACCTGGTTTTCATTATTTTGTAGAACAGGGATGCTCACATAATTTTGAACGAATTTCCTTAAGGTAAGTCGTTTGATCCATTAAATATATATGAATGTCTCAAAAAAGAAAAGGGACAAAGTCTGTACAAACATATTATTATAAGAATTAATGAACTTACCAAATTATCGGTGTCAACAATGTATCATGTTATTAAGCAAGGAACTGTTATAGATCATAGCGTAAAAAGAAAACGAACTGTTCAAAAATTTAAACAGATTGACGATGCAGACAGGGACGTTATTCGTAGGATTGTTTATAATTTGTACAAAGAAAATAAAGTACCTATACTAGAACCAATACAAGAGAAATTGAAAGGCTATTCTGATATAAGTACAAATGTTTCACAATACTGCGAGATGTTTTATTAGACTGTGGCTTTAAATACAAAAAATTATAACAGAATGGTCATAATGGAGTCGCAGCGAATAGTTGCAGTATCGACAGCTCAGCACATCCACAACATATTTAGATGAAACCTGGTTCGACACTTACGACTAAAAATGATTAAATGATTTGCCACCAATGAGAACCGAACCCCAGAGCTGCTAAAAACAATAATTGTTGCATTGGACCATAGGACATGCAAACCTCTCGGTAAATACAAGTATATCTTGTGTTCCCTTCACGCATGGCCAAAAGAAATTAACTCAAGGCATGCACAAAGCCCAAAAAACGTAAATTAACCAAAACTAATCCAAGCGGCTAAACGCGACCCGATCGCGCTAGCGTAGGAGGAAATGTAAATATGAATTCAGTTACAATCCCTAACAGATTACCGCGACCAATCGCGCTATCCGGAACCCCCAGTAAAGGATTCAGTAAAGCATTAGTTGTGGATATGTTTAAAGTCCAATCAAAATAGGCATCGAAAATATTTTTTTTATTTCATCTGGTGAAGTGATGACATAAGCACCGAACATTATATAAGCTCCCATTTTCGACAAAGAATATTCTTTTGTTCAGCCAACAACTCAAATATTTCATCTGGAATATAATTCTTGAAATATGAATACGGAGAAGGACCTTCATCGTCCTCATGTTCATTGAGAGCGAAAGATACAATAAAAAGGAGCATGGGGGGAAATGAGGCCTTTTATTTTCTGTTTCCTGTTGAACAGTTTTTTCTAGCTTTCCTTTATTTGTAGAGGGTATTACTTTCAGTGTTTCGTGGAAATCCTCATCAGTGTCGTCGCAGGTTCTATTCGCATTTCTAGTAGTAAGTTACCTATCGTTGCCCCATGTACAAGTCATGTGAAATTAAGAAAACAAAAGAAAAATTGTTTATGGTATTTCAATGATCTACGTGTAAAACTAGAGTGAAATTTGAATAAAGTAAAATTTGTCATGCGGGGAGCCGATTTGTTCCTACCACTTTGGCAGTCACCGTATTTTTTAATAGATGGAATCATTAAGTAGCCACAATAACTGTCTTAACAGCCCTTAATTATCTACTTTTTATAGATAATTTATGATTTATAAAGGGACCTCGATTGAATAATGCAAATGCTTACTTAAACACCACAGTTTAATTCTATGGCTCAAGCATTAGGTACCTCCTATAACTATGCCAACTAGCTAATATTAAAATTAGCAGTGACGCCATCCTAAGCGGTCAATACTTTTTTGCCATAAGAAAAGCATACAGAGGAGCCCAGTAAAAGTATTGATTATTTTATCGCGCCTACTTGCGTATTTAACGTTGATTGCCACGCTGCGCCACTGGAATGCCAATTTCCATTCGCCATCTTCGATATATTCTATATCCAGTGCTGCCACTGCGCTTTATCACAATTTGGGTTACTTCTCACTGTAGTTTGCCATAAATTATTTTTCAAAGAAACGTAAAATATTTTTCAAAGAAACGTAAAATATTTGTCTTGGATTACAATTAACAATATATTAGATACTTAATGTAAAAGTTTGCTTTGGTATATTATGGTATAGTTATATTAAATATAAATAAATATTTAAAATCCGAAAAGTAAATATATAAAAACCGGAAAGTGAAGCATAACGGAATCAAAACCTTTAAGAAAATAAACTTTGCTTAGCAATAACCTTATTATTTTGTATAAATATTTAGTTAGTTCCATTTAAAAACACAATTTTAAATGTCATTCAACAAATGCTGTAAAAATTAAAGTCCAACTAAATATACATTAAATAGTTTACATCCCAAATAATGTATGAAACTAACTCTAAATCTGGCAACACTGTCGCCTGCCAGTTGGCGTACTTTCGACGTTCGACCGGCTTCTTAATTATTGTTCTGTTCGATTTTAATTGATTTCCTGTTAATTTGTTTATAATATCAGTACTTTCGTGTGTTTAAATTTGTGAACAATACCGTCCAGATGCGGTGCACCAGGCTGCGGTGGCGACTAGCCGAAAAGACCTAAAGTTCATGTTTTTAGCTTTCCAAAATGTTTGGACTTAAGACCTGTTGCTTTCGTGTAATAAGAGTTTATTTTATGCTCGCCGACCGGCCGGCCGGTTCATTATGTACAGCAAGTTTATAAAATTTGTTCCTGTTAGCTAATTTTGGGGTAAGTGATATTTAGTGTAATTATGCTTCATAAAGGCTGTAATGCAATGTTTGCTATATGCCCTCAGTGGTCAAAAAACTTCATGAATTAAAACGAGACAAAATATTAAAACATGGGTATTCCCTTAGTTTAAAGGCTTTCTAAATTAGCACATGGTTAAAAAAAATTAAGTTGTGAAATTTGCAAAGAAAATTTAACTTTAAATGTACCTTGTCTTGTAGAGAAGATTATTACAATTTAATTAATTCCTTAATTTGGGGGGGGCTCTTTTATATCCTCGTGAACAAGTAGTGGACGTAGTTTCAACAGCCTATATTATATTTAAAAAACTGATTAATGAGTTCGAAGACACATTTTTAGATATTACAATAAAAAGTCTTTTCTTTGTGAGCTTTTGTTAAACTATCTAAATCAAAACAGCCTTTTGACTCCTTTTGAAAATTGTAAAATCAACTAAAAATTGATGTTTCAAAAATTTTTCTTTGCAGCGTTTCAAATACACTTCTTTCTTAATAATTGTTGTTCTAAACCTAATCATAATCATTTGGGTAAAATGCAAAAAAGGAAACTGGAGACTTTTAATAAATAAATATTAGACCCCAATAATATACCGAGTAATATACCAAATCTAACATAAAAAAAGTAATAATCTGAAACCTGTATAAAGCTTTCATGTTTTATCATAAATATTTGAAGATTACAAGGTTCTTTGGATGGAGAAAACCGAGGTGAAAACACACTACCAAATTTGACATTATTATTACCTATTATGACACCTTTATACCTATAGTGACATTTTACCACATATCTATTAAATAGATTGGTGGTATTTAGTATCAGTTTATCAAAATATATTCTATTTTATTTTGATAAACTGGATATTCAAAGGTTTTTGCTTTGAAATTTCGTTTTGCTTCAACAAAGATCGAATGAGGCAGGTCTAAAGGTTGAGTTCATGACTCGCAGCCTTGTTTTAACCGGAAGCCCTTAAATATTATTTATGTATGCAGAAAAAGGTAAGTAAACTGCAATTTAATTTTTGATTTAAAAAAAAAATAGTAATACACATTATCAGTCATAATAGTCGTGCTTAAAGTAATATCAGCTTGTAGGAGGTATTGTATTAGGCCAATTACGTTTCAAACTACATATATAAAAAAGTTAAATTTACAAAACACAAGATTTTTTTATATTTTTTCGAGATTTTTGCATCTAAAATGTCTACTTAACTGTGAAATTTTAAAAGGAATTGCACATTTCAATATAGGCTTGTAAATAAGTTAAGACCACTTGGGATGACGTCACGCGTAAGCCCTCAGGCCTAGTTATGGAAGGTATTGACTCAAGTGGATTTAATACTAAAAGTACTGATGATAATCTTTGGTCTAAGAAACCAACATTTTTGATTTTGTTACTACCTGACATAGTTCTGTAACCGGACATTCGGATTCTTATTTATAACTGAGTCTCGCCTTCCGCGTTCTTTTTATACCACATAACAATGCTCTGATACTCAATATCAATATATTCAATATCAAAAACTTACCGTCAAACATTCACTAGAACTAGCACACGGGCATATAGCATCAGGTCGGAGTCCCTGGGATTGGAACACGGACAAAAATTGATCACAGCTACTCAGTGACCACGGATTAGCACCGTCAGCCACCAATAACATCCTCAAAGAACCTAAATTTATGTCTTTATGATCTTTCGTTGCTAGAAGACCCCAATGGAGATCTCGTGATTTCACAATTGCCACTGAGGCACGGTATTTGGTGATCATTTGCATCCAACTAGCAGGATTTGCTTTCATAAGGGCATACGGGATGTATATCACATGCATGCCGTTCAGGATGCTGGTTAATACTGAATGCCACAGTCCAACCTAAAGTAGAAATGACATTTTACCCCTCTGAGAAAAAATTTAATTTACAATAAAATATTTTTACTGGGAAGATGCAAGATTTTATTTCTATAACTACTGATTTCATGTTATATCAGCGTAGTTTGAGTCTGTCACTTGCAATATAAAATTGATAAATACCTACTTTATTTGAGTCTGATGGAATCATACATATTAGTCTTACCTCTCTTTTAAAATCTAATACGCAAACCATATTTTCTCCTTCAGTATAATTACATGCCATAGTTAACATTCTGCAGTGTTGAACCATAGCAGCTCTGGTTATTGTTACTCCCATAACAGAACCATCCCTGTCGGTACTATATTCTATGTATGCAGGCGTTTCATCAGTTAACCTGGAACATAAAATTGAAATTAGAAATTTCCCCCAAATTGTCAAGCTCTTCCACCCGTCTTGTAGGGCTATCAATAATCGGTTCTGGTAACGCTATTATTTAGCGCCGTAGTTAATTGACGAGCGATGCTAAACCATGCATTGAAAAAGCTTTAATGAAAATCCTTGGCCTTGCCTGTTGATGTTTCCTGCAAGTTTTTTTTTACGTTGATACAAAAGTGTTTTCTAAAAAGCAAGATTCGTGTTGAACAATTTAGTTTCGACGATAAAACCCCACTCACGCCTAAACGTGGACATCGAAAAATAAAATGAAAAGCTGCGAGTCTTGTCGATTCGTTGAAAAGAACGTCGTTGTGCTTTTATCGTTTAAACTGGGACTACGGCAAATCGCACCGGTTTATAGCGTCTACAGGTGTAGGACAAATTCGGGTCGTTTTGCAGTCGCATTAAATGACTAGACTATATGATTGATGTGGTTTACCTTGATTATCATAATTCAGAAATCAGGTTAGTTTTGCTATACTCTCAATAAACTAGTGTTTTTTTTTTGTCCAAATTAATATGGGCAAAGAAAGTGACGGTGAAGGTGCGAAAAGCAAAAAGAAAAAGAAACAATCCCAAATAGGAAAACAAGGAGTTTTTCTTTGGGTTCAATGAATTTAAACATGGAAGACATAAATTAAATCATTGGAATTCAAGGTAAACAAATAACAAAGCCTGAAGTAAAAAAGTATGATGATAAACCTATAAATACAATTACTGATAACAGCCTCGATAACGAAATACCAGGGCAGCCCGAAAAGTTGGAAGCAAGTGCCAGTGGTACAACTAAACAGAACGAAGTGTTTGATAACTCTATTTTAATACTTAAGCCAAGATCATCTGGTGTTAGGCGTTCTCCGCCACCAACACCCACCCCTATGCAAGTGCCTAAAAACCCTGACAAACTGGATGAAAACCCTAACAAATGGAATAGATCAGAAAATAGTCCTGATATCAATAACATTAGCAAAAGACAATGCAACGACATAAACAAGAATAAGAAAAGTATTGAAGGAAAAGACAACTTAATCGAAAACTTTAGCATGGATCTCGACCATATTCTTACTGACAAGTTAATTTATGATTTATTTGCATCTTTAGATGTAATACATGCGTCTACAAATAAGGAACAATAAGACAATAAATTTTTTTCTAAAGAAGAGCAAAAAGACGTAAGAATGGCTACTACATCGATTCACAAATGTTTAACTTTAGTAGTCCATAAACTCTAGTACCGACGACAGTAACCTCTTTGCAACATCAGATGATACTTGAGGACTAGAAAAAGAAAGACTTAGATACTGAGGAGAGCATCAATAGTAAAGGGCTACCGAAAACTTACGCAGCAACAGCAGCTTTGAGAACTGAGCACATTAATAATCCAGAAGAACAATCTGATATTGACCAAGACACTCAAAAATGGACCACACCTAAAACTAACAAGAAACTAGAAACCATTATTAAAATTGACAATGTAAATGATCCTAAGGAAACGGCGCAATAGCTAAGAAAAGAAATCGCCCCCAACGACGTAGACGGAGGCTTTAAGAACGTGAGACATTTAAAAAGTGGCGCAATTGTTTTGGAAAGTTACATTTTGGCCCAACAAAATAAATTAAAACAAGTTTTAAAAAGCAAAAGGCACTTACAAGTGAAAGAAACACCTCAAAATGATCCTATGTCTATGGTTACCGGTATAGAAAAGGGGTATTCAAATGAAGACTTTGTAGAAGAGATTGTACGATTAAACAAAGAGATTGAAACTGAATTGGGATGTCATGTTTGAAACAAATGGATACTGCAGGCCCCAGCGAACGTTGCAAAGTGGTTTCTCAAGAAACGAAAAATAAATTTTGATTTGGTGAAAGTTTTTGTGCAAGAACATTTAAATTTGGCTATTTGCTTTAAATGCAGTGGATTTGGACATGTGTCGAAGTATTGCAATCAAAAGGAATGCTGCCATAAATGTGGAGGCTAACATGCCCTCAAAGGCTGTTATAGTCCCAAACTTAAGTGCCCAAACTGCATAAAAATGCAATACATGGAACAAGAATGTCAGCATTCGGCTCGAGACACCAACTGCCCCCTCTACAAAAGGCGGTTAGAAAGATACAGAAATAAGGTGAACTATGGTAATTCTTTTTTATAACAAGTAACAAGGAAGAGATAGATAGACCTATCGTCCAAAACAAGACAGAAAAAGTGAGCATTATCCACCAAAAAGGAAACTCGATAGGGAACTCTATCGATAAATTAAGTCATATGCTACAAAATCATCCAGAGTGTGAAGTAATATGCGTAACCGAACACTGGAAACCGAGAGAACAATTATGCAACCTGAAACTAACAAACTATAAATTGTATTCAATGTTTTGCCGAGGTGAAGGACATCACGGTGGAGCAGCGGTATATGCAAAAAACATCTACAATGTAAAGTAAGATCTAAAATAGAAAAGTTATCTCTTAGTGGTGCATTTGAGTGTGCGGCAGTTGAATGTAGGATAGGGAATGTAATAGTTATAGTTGTATATATAGACCCCCACAGGCGATATGAAGGTATTTCTTGAGATTTCTGAACAAATGTTAGTAAAGATTTTTCAGGAAAACATTTCTACTATCATAACAGGCGACTTTAATATTAAGCTGTTGAGGGAAAACAAACCAAAAACAGACTTTTTATCGTTAATGCATTGTTTTAATTTTTATCCTAGGATATTTCAAAATACTAGAATAACATACAATTCCTCAAGTTGCATAGCCAATATATTTACAAACTTTGATGAAGTGGATGTGTTAGTATTTGAAAACTATATATCGGATCACACAGCACAAAAAGTAATATTTAATGTTAAACGCGAAAAAAGGCATATACAAATTTATAAACGATTTTTTACAAAGGAATGCAAGGATGAATTTTTATGCTGTCTGAATAACCAAGATTGGGCCGACGTATATGATGTTGAGAGGAATAATGTACAGACAGTGGTGCATCTTTATGAACAATTTTATGCAAGTTTTTCAACAGAATTTCCCTCGAAAGCTATGTTCAAAATCAAACAAAAATACAAATATGTTCAAAGATCCCGAAATCACCGAATGTAAACGTCAATTAGACCTTTTATTAATGCTATCTAGACAGCACTCAATACATTATAAAGGATAATATAAACAAAAGAAAAAAGAATATGAGAACATTTTAATTAAATCGCGCGCTAAATATTATGAAAATAGAGTGAATAACTCAGATAATAAAATTAAGTGTTTGTGGGCAATCTGTAAGGAAATTACAGGGATATCAATTAATGAGTCTGGCTTAAAAATCGAGGAAAATTCTAAGGATGTAGCAAATAATTATAATTATTATTTAATATCTGTTGTGCCTAACCTTATGCAAAATTTATCAAACATCCCTTTTGATTGCAATATTATTGAAAATGATCGGTCAATGTATTGAGTCTGCAGACGAATTGTGTAATATAGCCAAAAATATAAAAAACAAACATAGTTGTGGCATAGATGAAATCCCAACCAGCATTGTTAAAATGTCTGTTGACAAATGTAAGAATGTGTTATGTTATATAATTAATAATTCTTTTCGATATGGTTCATTTCCGGTAAATTTAAAAATAGCACTAACAAAGCCAATATATAAAAAGGGTGATCCAGAACATATGGATAATTATAGACCAATTAGTCTACTGACAGGCTTTTCAAAGTTTTTTGAGATGTGTTCGAGGCTTATGCAATTTTTGACAGGCTGTAATGTTTTTAGCAAAAATCAACACGGATATCTAAAAGGAAAATCAACAGCAACAGCTATTTTTCAATTCATTCAAACAGTTTTACATCACCTTGAAAATGGAAATGTAGCCTTGGGCATGTTCTTGGATTTGTCAAAAGCTTACCATTCTTTGGATAGATAATTATTGTTTAAGAAACTGTATATGTATGGGATAAGAGGCCGAGCTTATGAATGGTTAGAATCATATCTTAATAAAAGACAGCAGCAAGTTTTAATCAGAAATAATGGAAAAGAGTATTACTCTGAAACTTTCAAAAAACAGATTAATTTTAAACAAAAATAAAACAAACTTACTTTTGTTTAGGACTAAACTATCTAAAGTGCAAAGACCTAATGGCAATGACCTTATTTTTTCAGAAAACACTAAATTTTTAGGAGTACACATTAATGAATATTTGGACTGGTCTTTTCAGATCAAATGTCTAGTAAAAAAACTAAACTCAATTTGCTTCAGTATTCGTGTAACAAAGAAATATATGAATGAGAAAACCTTAAGAATAATTTACTTTGCTAATTTTGAGGCGTCAGCGAAATATGGAATAATTATATTCTGGGGAAAGGACAGCCAAATTCAGAACCTTTTTGTTATTCAAAAGAGGATAATAAGAATTATAAAGAATATGAGCTTTAATGAATCATGCCGATCTGTGTTTAGAAACATGCGACTATATACGCCTTATATACGAATGTTTAATGTTTTTGGCTAAGAACAGAAACTTGCTTGAAAAGCCATTTCGCCATGAACACAATACAAGAACATCTAACGTAAATTATCCCACACACCGATTAACACTAACTGAAAAATCTCCTCATTACTTGTGCTTAAGAATGTATAATAAACTTCCAGACAGAATTAAAAGGATTGATACACAAGCGCGGTTTAAAGCCGAGATCAAAAAGATGTTAATAGAATTAGAACCCTATGACATGGAAGATTTTTTTAGTATGTAAAACCCCTGTAATTAGGTTTAAGGTCAAAATGTAGACACAAATTGTACATATTTCCTTTTGACGTCATTTAATTTCGTGTGTTTATTGTACTTTTATTGTACTTATTGTATCATGTCCTGAAATAAAGAAATTAAGTAAGTAAGTAAGTAAGTAAGGTTATATGTTTAACGTTTGACGTATCTTTCAATTCCCCGTTGCTCAAAGGAATTTAATATGTCTGTTTATTATGTACGAGTCTACCATGTTTTATTTTACTTGTGATTAGAGCCAACTAAGCAAGAAAATTGATCCTCTGAAGTTGAGAAGTCAATATTCATTCATCATCATCATCATCATTCAGCCCTCTGTGTCCACTGTTGAACATAGGCCTCCCCAATCATTTTCCATTCCAATCGATTTTGTGCTGTTTGTATCCAGTTGCTGCGAGTCCTCTTAATATCGTCCGACCAACGCGTAGGCGGTCTTCCTCTGCTTCGCTTGTCCGATCTAGGTCTCCACTCAAGAAGCCTCTTTTCCCATCGATCATCCCGCATCCGTGCAACGTGGCCAGCACAGTTCCACTTAAGCTTCGCAATAGCTCCAACGACATCGCTGACACCTGTTCTTCCGCGCAAATCCTCGTTTCTTATGTGGTCCTTCAAGGTCACACCAAGCATGGATCTCTCCATCTTTCTCTGTGTAACTCTAAGTTTCTTAGCTGTTGCTGTTGTTAGTGTTAGGGTTTCTGAGCCATATGTCATCACTGGCAGCACGCACTGATCGAAAACCCTTCTTTTTAGATTGACGGGAATGTCACTCTTGAAAACGTCTTTAAGTCTTCCAAAAGCTGCCCATGAGAGAGTGAGCCTTCTCTCTAGCTTGCATGTCTGATTATCCCTTGAGATGCTGACCTCATGGCCAAGATACACATATCTATCTACCATTTGAATTTCAGCTCCGCCAATCTTCAAGCCACATTTGTGAACAAGGTTTGTCATGGATTTTGTTTTTGACATATTGATATTTTTTTCCACACACCTCTTGCAGGTCCTGCAACATCAGTCGCATTTCTTCTAGATTGTCCGAGAATAGCACTATATCATCTGCAAAACGTAAGTTATAGGTTCTTGCCATCTATGTTTATACCTCTCTGACTCCAGTCCAATTGTTTGAATGTACTCTCCATGACTGTAATAAACAGTTTTGGTGACATCTTGTCGCCTTGCCGAACACCACGTTCAATAGTTATGAGGTTGGTATTTTCATGTAGTTTTACCATCATTGTTGCATTTTTGTAGATATTGTGGATGAGTTTAACATATCGGTAGTCGACTCTACATTCCTGAAGTGTATTCCACAATGCATTTAGCTCTATTGTATCGAAGGCTTTGTGGTAATCCACGAATGTCATTAGTGTTTTGACGCTTTGAATGTGGTCATTCGTTCCAAATCCACGACGAAAGCTGCCTGTTCCATAGGTTGATAGAAATCCAATTTATTTTCCAGTCGGGTGGTTATAATTCGAGTAAACACTTTGTAAAGGTGACTTAAGAGGCTTATTGGTCGATAGTTCTCTAGTTCTGCTACATCTCTCTTTTTGTGAAGCAGGATTACAATGGAATTATGTCAATTTTTGGGGACTTTACTATTGAATAGACAGAGATTAAAAAGCTCTTTTATTTTTAGCAGTAGATGTTGGCCTCCTATTTTTATTGCGTCTGTAACTATGTTGTCTTCCCCTGGCGCTT
>MU194937.1:4745-17278 GCA_016904865.1 Pissodes strobi | reverse complement strand
TTATTCTTATTTACAGTTTTTGGATTGTGTGACATCTTTTGCCCTCTGCCGGGGCTAAACAAAAATAAAAATTTCATTTCTTTTTTTATTAATTTTGATTTGGGATACCACTCAAAGGTAAATTTTATTTGACATTTTTTTATTGTGATATAATTTTTGAAATATAATTTTTGAGCAGTTCTTCGCTTGTTTATTGAGAAAACAACCCAGAACTCACCACGGGGAGGTGACTGCTCATCGAATTCCATCCCACCCACCCTCATATCCTCATTACAAATTATTGATTGAAATCTTTTTTGCTTTCGAATTTAGGCATCGATTTATACGATTCTAATCTAACTTTAATAAATCTATCTCGTTTTTTGTGACCAACAACTGACAAAGAAACTTCGGTTACTAGTTTAGCACATCTTTCCACTGCCTGAGTGTGACATGGATAGCTGCAAATTGATTGAAATCCTGCAGGCATTTCTTTGATGATGCTTGCTATGTCATACATGGATAGTTTTTGTAGTAGAGGAGGAGGACTAACTTTAATAATTTGCCAGTCTATTAGATCGATGTAGTCATTTGCGTCAAAATTTAGTTTTGGAATTGAGAAAGAGCGCATCGAATTCGGGTTTTCATTTTTCCTAGCATTTAAAGTTCTCCGCATTCCAAGTTCTCGGATATGAGGACGATCGTCATGTATCATACACAGTAAAATATTTTCGGGGTGTGCGAAATATGAATTACGTTGGATAACCCTGTCGACAATGTCTCTTAGTTCTTTTATTAAATATCGACTTAGTTCAATTGTTCTCCAGACATGCTTTGAACCGTTTGCACAAGATGGATTACCCTTTATATAGAACCACATTGGAGCATAAACTTTTACAATAAAATTAACTAACCCTTTTAAATTCGAAGAGGGTTCCTTTGTGGAAACATAAAGTCGCAAAAGACGATTGGCTAATGTAAGCCAGCGGGCATGGTTCACTTTTCCTGGGCTTCGAATCAATAAATCGGCAGAGCATTGGCCAGAAGATACAGCGAGACAAATTTGATACAGATATTTCTGGTCTGCGCTTAAATCATTGAAGTGAGTTTCAGGTAACTAGCAGCTAACTATTTCATATTCAGCGAGGGGCAGTTTTTCGCAATGTTCTATTTTCTTGCCTAACACACCTGAAAAGGCTGCAGGACCTGTCGTTTTACCGTCGAGATGTTGAAAAATATGTCGTAGTAGCAGCTCGTTCTCATGAAGTTGGCAGATAAACCATTGTAATGAGCGTCCTAATTTTGATTCCAGTTGTGTTATAACTCCATTTTTTAAACCGATATTAATCACCGTACCGTCACAAACACTTTTTGCGGACCCAGAGGAGCGAATTGAATGACCAAGGAAAATGGAACCTGGTTCTTGCACGAGCGAAATATGTTCCTCGACTGTTGTTCTCCTATGAGCTCTACCCTCCATTTCTTCAATAAGTAAGGTTTTATCCTTTCGTCCGTCGAAATATAATGCCTCTAGTGGCTTAAGCTTTGTCGATCCTAAGAGGTTTTCTCTTGTTTTTTCCCTAGCCCTTCGCAGCTTATTTTTATACACTGTCAATTCGGTATTCTCTGTTGTCAAGATTCCAATATCCTGTAACACAGCTGATGCTGCGGCTGCGGCGGCTCTATCAGACAGACCATATCTATCACAAACTTTTGCTAGAGTTGGAAATTTAATGGTATTTTTTGAGCAATGTGCTTTTTCACTTACAGTATTTACAGAAATAGATGCCATCTCGCGTGCTGTAGCTAAACTCATTTTAGATGTTGCCTCGGCGACTAGTGCATAACCTTGCTGTAAATGCAGTCTTTTTTGGTCTTTCTCTTGTCTACTGGCTTTATCTATGAGTTTAGCTGTCTCCTTTAGGTCGATAGATCCTATAATCATTTTTCTGGGACCTCTTTGATCCAACAAAAAGTTGCAATACACGTTTACGACTTACTGTAGGAAGTGAAGCTTTTGCCCATAAAGCTAAAATGCTATCAGCTAATATGTTTGATATATCAAAAACTGTTGGTTCCTTCTTAGAATCTGGTGGCTTTAAATCATACCGTATCCATAAAAAACACCTCAAAACTTCCTCCTGTGTAGGAAGCATATTACCTTTAAAGCATGTCGGAGCACATAATATGGGACACTCATTTTTTTTTCTTGTATAAAATGCTTTTGCAACGCTCATAGCGATATTGTTTACATAGCAACACAAAGTTAATACGCAAGGCACGGACACAAACAAACCAAATCTATTTTTGCTCACGCGGCACGTTTGCTTTGGACTTTGGAACTACTGAAACGATAAACTGATATTGTTTACAAAGAGACACAAAGTTAATACGAAAGGCACTAACAAACATTAGCTAGTTTTGCTTACGCGACACGTCTGCCTTCAAAAGTATAGCTAATAATAGGTGAAATTAAGATATTCAAAAAATAGTATATTTATATTCCATATTTTTTTAATGTTAATGCAGGGTAGAGGGCAGAAGACATATCACCAGAGAAAAATTATAAATAAGAATTATCTTTGTAACATTGATTTCAAGAATTTGAGTGATATTCCAAATCTATATTTTACAATTTATTTTTCAAATTTTTTGGAAAATTTTGAGCTCTGGTAGAGGGCAGAAGACGTCAAAAAATGAAAAAGTCTAAAATAAACTTTTGTTTTAGAACTTAAAAAGACAACTTTTTCCTGCTATTCCAAATCCAATATCGAAAATTTTGAAAAAACCGACGATTTCGGCCCACCCTAATATTGATCCTTCTTTTTAATTTCTTTATACTATGATTTATGAAGAAGTTCTGTCCTAAACGTTAGAATATATCATCACTCCAAACCCATAAAAGTTTTAACACATAAGTTTTTTTTTGTTACATTAAACAAACTACATTTACAGGAACTCCATTTAATAATTATTGAAAATATTATTTTACAATTTTTTTAACCCTGCATATTGACTATATCTATAATTTATATTAAATTAACATCTAGGAAAAAGTAAACGTCAAAAATATATTTATTTGAATCACACTAATCTATTTTTTCCTTTTATGGGGGATCACAACTTCTCTCTTTAAAAACCAACAGTTATCACCCATCAGAGCTAGATCCCATCGCCCTTGGTATCCAATTTCCATTGTCCCGATATCTTAATGGAACCTTTAACCCTGCTCGTCGGTAGCCCAAATTTTCAGGAAAAAAAAATATAAATGGGAATGTAGAAAGTAAAATTTTAATGACATGCGGCAACCATGCGATTGGTAGGAGTCTGAAAGTTGATTAACTAGTTGCTCGTAATTTGCATCCATATTGTTGCCTAAAAATCCCCTCACTACATGAGTTCCAAGCTCTTCTATACAAATTAACATCGTCCAGCAATTTTCTAATTTGTGGCCCCATAAAAATACCTTAACTGGCTCGCCGGAACTGATACCTGGAGTAAAAGTGGGATCGGTTCACTGTTCTTCTGAACATCCTGTTATTATCTCCATTATCTGTCAAAACAATGTCTTGAAAATCTAAAGCCACAGTTGGTACTGGTAAGTCTGCGTTTTATCTTTTCGAATAACCTTCAGTCTTTGTCATGCAAAAATAGCAATCATCAACATGATTGGTAGGTTCACGCCGTACCATTGGAACTGCGACAATGACACGCTACAGCTGGCACAGCACATATGGGGAGCCCGCTACTTATCGTGATCTCCAAGGAACACACCAAAAGACATGAAATAGTTTTTTTCCATTTTCGGATAATGACCTTGTCAGAAGCAGTGGCGGCTCGTGAATTTATAAAGTGGGAGGGCGCAGGGGGAGGAGGGATTTTTATGGCTTCCATCAAAAAGCCCGCCGCTGGTGCCGACGAAGGCTTACCCGCCAAAAGCGGAAAATTTTGGCGATGCTACGCCCAATTTGTACCCTAAAGTCGGAAAAATCGTTAAAAAATAAGGATTTGGCGTCTTCTTGAATAGCAATTATTGCGCACTTTAAGAAATGAATAAGTACGTACTTACTGATTCCAGATGGGAACCATTAAAACAGTTTTTTGTACGCCCATGCTATTTCGGATTGTTTACCGTGCTTGGTTTTAGAACGGTAGGTTAAGTTTACTGGTTACTAAGCAAAAACGCGACGGTAAGTAATTTACTTACCATTCAGCTGAACGGTAAGTAAAATATATATAATTATATCCATGTAACAACAGAACCAACTTAAGGTTTAGTGGATCTACAGGGCAGAAATAATTATCCAAAACACAATTTTTACCATTTTCAAGATATTTGCTTAGTCAATGTCTTTGTGTTCATAATGGGCGAGCAAAAAATAGTATAAGCATCTCGAACAGTAAGGAGTTTACCGATCTCCTTCAGTATTGGCGACTGAGCGAAGCGAACATTGTCGTCGATCGGTAAACTGTCCTTACTGTTCTTGATACCTAATATACTACATTGTAACTACAAATCAATAAAGTTCGAAAAAAAATCATGAGATGTTCGAAAACGTTCAAAAAATATCAGTTTGATGGCAAGCAATTAATCAAGACCTGGAGAAAGTTCAAACTTGGGGCGACAAAAATTGGTCCAGTTCAATACAGCAAAGACCCAAGCAGCCACGTTTACCAAGAGGGCCAATACGGGGGGCCCTGACATCATTATGGCAGGATCGACCATTCCTTCATCTTCGTCAATCGGACTGCTGGGTGTCTCGGTCAACAGCAATATGTCCTAACATGACCACGTTGCTAACTTCGCAAAATCAGCCTCCCAGAAGCTTGGTGCGCTATATCGCAACAAAAAACTGTATACACCGCAGCAGGTACTCGTGCTCTAAAAAGCGCAAATAAGACCGTGCTTAGAATATTGCTCACACATCTGGGGTGCCGCACCAAAGCACATCCTAAAGCTGCTGGATTCCATTCAGAAGAGAGCTGGGCGTCTTGTCGGCGACCCGGAATCTGGATAGTCTGGAACACAGCAGACATGTGGCATGTGGCCGAGATGTCCCTGTTTTACAGACACTCTCACTGCAGATGTTCCCAGGATATGACCCGCCCCATCCCGCCCCTAGCAACGCCTGTCAGACAGTCACAACAGACGGCAAGAGCGCACCAGTTCGTCGTACAACTGGAAGCACCTAGAACATAGCTCTACAAGAACTCCTTTGTGTCTGGCGCATTGCATCACTGTGGAACTCACTCCCAGGACATCTGCTTCCCCCTAATTACAACCTACAACCGTGTCAATCAACATATTCGCACACACACCGCTCGTCGAGCGCCATAGGATCTCCCTTTAAATAAATATAGCCTTTATTTCCAACAGGTTAGTACCCACTTATAGAAAATTCACAAATACATATAAATATAGTGCTTAATAATCCCAAACCACTAACCAATAATTACTGCAATCGGATTAGTAGGAAATTATACATTTACAATGAAGGAACTAAATTAATTTGAAATATAAGTAGCATATAAGGCACTATTATCAGATTGAGCACAATCAGTGATCCAAATTCAACACGGCGTTAACTATCTCAAGTGAATCTGCATTAATGTCACATGTATTACATACCGGGTGGTGCATCGTGATTGGAAACTTAGGAAGTCCCATGCAAATTTTAAA
Source organism: Pissodes strobi (assembly GCA_016904865.1). Lineage (NCBI taxonomy): Eukaryota > Metazoa > Arthropoda > Insecta > Coleoptera > Curculionidae > Pissodes > Pissodes strobi. Next base: position 11,619 of record MU194937.1, on the reverse strand, counting down.
CTGCCCAAATATTTGCTCTCCTGTTGACTTTAGAGCAAAGTTGTAAGGAGGCTTTTTCAAGGTCTCTGTATGGTAAATACACATGCGGAATTTGAACAATTTTGGTCACGTCGATCTTAACTTATTTAAATAAAATTGCATCTAATTTTTCATTAAAATTCAACAGGTAATACTGTAAACACCAGCATTAATTAAACTTGTCAAGCTATGATTTGTCAATATCAAATAAAATTTGCAAACGGTAGTTTACTTTCAAATTACTTTTGACAGTGACAAATCATAGGTTGACAAGTTTAATTAATGCTGGTGTCTGCAGTATTACCTGTTGAATTTTAATAAATAATTAGCTGCAATTTTATTTAAATAAGTTAAGTTCGGCTTGTCCAAAATTGTTCAAATGTCGCATCTGTATTTACCATACAGAGACCTTGAAAAAGTCTCCTTACAACTTTGCTCTAAAGTCAACAGGGGAGCAAATATTTAACCAGTTTAAAATTTGCATGGGATTTCCTATGTTTCCAACCTCGATGCACCACCCGGTATACGGTTGAATACACTGCACATGAAATAAAGAGGACATTGTCTTAAAATATTGGACCTAGTCGTGCTGAGATAAAAGGACGGAGTGTACCTTGCCCCCAGTCGCGGCACCCAAAAACAGATATCTCCCAGGAGAGAAACACAATCAACCTTGGAATTCAACAAACCATATAGAAACCTGGTTGACTGAACCCTTCTCCTGGTGAAAAGAGTAGGCTCAGCGAAACGAGCTATTAATAAAACGTGATCGAATCCTCTAATAGGGTACACATTGTCCTCTTTAAAAACTAGGTACTTAAATAATCGTCTCTGCAGAGATTCAATGTGGCCAATGTGAGTAAGATATATTGGGTTCCATATAATTGATGCATAATCAAGCTTGGAACGTACAAATGTATAATATAAAATTTTAATTGTAGAAGAATCATTGAAGTGTTTACTATTACGGATAACAAAACCGAGCGCCGAAGCCACCATCTGGTCAATATGAGGTACAAATGTTAGTTTGTTATTTTATTTTTTTTTTATGGCAGTGGCACACACACTAAAGGGAGACCCTATGGCGCTCGACGAGCGGTGTGTGTGCGAATCGAACAATATGCCAAGATCGGCCATTCTCTCGGATCGATTCAGCACTGCTTCGCCCAATGAGTAATCATACAAAAAAGGATTATTGCTGCGCCTAAAACTCACTATGTTGCACTTAGAAATATTCAGTGTAAATCTGTTAATCCTACACCAGTCACTTATGACCCGCAAATCCTCCTGCAGAATGACACAGTCAGCAACACTATATATTCTATGGAATATCTTCAGATCATCAACATACGCGAGCTTATCACAACTAATTGAGTTAATAAGATCATTAATGAAAATCAGAAACAGAAGAGGCCCCAGGTTAGACCCCTGTGGTACTCCCTAACCCGCAGTGAATGATGGCGATATGAAACCCTCACACTCGACATACTGCACCCGGCCAAGTAAATACGATCTAACAAGGTCATCAATCTCTGCGACATACCACATAGTGGTCAATCTGATCAAAGGGGTTTTTGAAAATCCGTACCTATATATCACATCCAACTGGCCGCGTGAATCCAAAACCTCACATGCTTTGTGTGATAATGAACATAGATTGGTAACGCACGATCTATTGTCAATAAAGCCATGCTGATATTCGGAGAGCATGCTACGGATCTGGGGAAAGATGGAACTGTGGATAAATATTTCAAGGATTTTAGAAAGGCTGCAAAGGATGGAGATAGGTCTATAATTTTTTATTTCACTGGAGTCGCCTTTCTTCAAGACAGGCGTCACCCTAGCCACCTTCCAGATTTCGGGAAAAGAGCCAGTCAAGGGTACCTGATTAAAGATATGAGCCAAGGGTTCAGCCAACACATACGAACAATCTCTCACCAGGAAGCTGGGTATTCCATCCACTCCGGCCGTTAATTTATTTTTAAGTTTTCTCCTTGCAACTAAGACATCATGAGCTGTAATTTGTGACGTATCAATAATTGTACTTGTGACATATGCCGAGGTCTAAGGGACTCCAGCAGGGACAGAATTCTTATAAACACTCTAAAAATAAGTAGAGAAAGCCTCAACAATGCTGCGAGGAGTGTTACACTCGAGATCATCGAAATGCATAACCCCTGGAATCCTCGATTGCCCCCTTTAACTCTGGATGAAGGACCAGAAAGTGGACGGATTAGAGATCCTCGCTTCAGCACCAGTTCTATATTGTCTGTAACCTAAACCAATTTGGATCTTAATGAGTGATGATGAATGATACCTCTCCAAAAAATATCTGGCACCATGCTTCCTGTAATATCGAAGGCGATTACTGATATTAAGTATCGTATTATATTGAGATAAATTTAGTGTGTTAGAGAAGTTAGAGATAAGTGCATATTTGGGGTCAAGATAGCTGCTGGTAGCGTATCCAGGTACATTTAAATCACCCAAAATAAGAATTTTCCTATCATACAAAGTATTAATGAGCAATAAGTGGTCAAAGAAAATTTCAAATTCATGTAAAGATATCGACGGTGGAATATATACAACTATAATACATAAAACCACGAAGTAAATTTTAATCTTACAACCCACGATATCGATGTTAAGATTTACATTGACAAAAGGCGAAAGATCAAGCGGCACTGAGGAGATATCACTCACCACACCCAGCAACACTCCACCGCCCCTCGAAGTCCCCATAAGTTCAAATCTGCGATCCGACCTGTATACTAGATACGTCAGGTCATAACCAAGTCTCCGTAATAGCAATAATGTCCAAGCCGTTAGCCGCGACGGCCTTAAGAAAGATATGTGTTTTGGTATTGAGACCGCGAACATTCTGGTAATAACATCGAACATCACTTGCTGGACGAGCTTGATCAGATAAGGAATTTGACTGAGGATTTAGTTTTTTGAAGCAATACTTGGCTGACCACGACCACTTGTGTACCTAAGAACAAGATCGACTTCGCCATTAGCTCGGCGGGTTCTCAATTCTTGTTTTTTATTGTTACGTTCATCAAGCTACAGTGTGTGTGCCACTAACATAAGAAAAAAAGGGTTATTGTACATATTTTGGTGGGTGAATAGTGTGGAGATGCGTCAGCGATAAGAGCGCACCGGGTGAAATGAATCACATCGACAGCATGACCGGCAGTGAAGGTCGAGACGGGCGATAGATGGGTCGCTGGAGAAGTTTTGAATGTGAAGTGATAATTAAATAGTGTTATTTACTGACTGATTACGCGTGTTATTTGGAAACCCTATCGGGTAGCACAGATAGCACTTCGACCTTGCTATTTCCTAGTTTTTAAAGTAAAATTCCATTCGCCTGTTTTTGGCCAAACTAATTTTTGCAATAACTTTTTATCAGACACACACACACACATATTTTATGTTCACAAAAACGCCAAGAAAAAGAAAAACACCATTTGACACTGTGTTGAAATATCGGTGGTGTTGTCAGACATTACTGCAAGAATAGTATATTAAGATACTAGTTTAAAAAGACCATATTTTATCGCACGAGCACGAAATTAGGAAACGACCCGCTTGCGGGGAGTTTCCTAACGTGCGAGTGCGCTAAAGGTCTTTTAAAACGTGTATTTTATACTATTTTTTCTATTTTGCACGTTTTTTAATGAAAAACATTAATTTATTCAAGTCGCGATCAAAAGTTGGACGACCATCTTGTCACTTTTGACGTCTGTATTATTAGGAATCCCATTCAAAATGGTGTCGAAATTTTTGCTAGCGAGCTTTGACATTGAACAATTTTGTTAATATCATAGCAGCCACTCAACAAAAGTAGTGTCGAAAAGAGCTTCTTTTCGACACTACTTTGCGTATCGAAAAGACTTCTTTATGATACCAAAATAGAAAAAAGAACTTTTTTTCAATTTCTTGCAAATTATGTTTTTTGCAACCTCAAAAATACGTTGCAATGTATTGCGCAAATCACTTAGATGTTTATCTAAAACCGAATCAATATTTCTACTATAATATACTAGTTCTAAAAACACCCCTTTGTTAACCGAATCACTCTTTTCATTATGTCCACGAAGAGGAAACGTGACGTTCCACATAATTTTAATGTGTATAATTTCTGAAACAACCAACTGATTTTGCTTAACCGTTTCATTATGAATATTTATTTGTTCTGCGTAAGCTTTACTTAAACAAGACGCAATATTTACATTTCCTAACCTAAACTAGAAACTCACCAGATTGTGCTTATTCTTTGAAGAATGTTCGTATTTTTTTAAATTCAATTGTTTTTTTAAAATATATGCCACTGAATTCATTTTAACAAATAATTTGCCGTAAATTTCTATTAAACACTAAACAAAAATAAAATATCAAAGTATTCGGAATTATCTACTTAGTTTATCATAGAACACATTCACTTATCCACAAAATTCTCGATAATACTAATGCTTAAGTAAGTTTAATTAAAAGAAACGCGCCAGAATCGTCACTATATTTTTTCTCTAATGGCAAAATTTCAATAATAACTCGAGCCAATAAAAAACAATAATAATCTAAAAAACTCACCTCGGCTCCCTATAAAACGCTGGACTCGAGTAAACCGTAATAAACGCAAGTATATTGCAAATTATTTTAAAATTGGGCTAGAAAGTGTGGATCTGAATAGCGCACGGATTGGCCCTGATTTCTCGTGATTTTACAAACATTCCCGACCTAATTCATGACGAAAATATATTTAACTAGAACGCCTGCGCCGAACACTAGCGCACGGCGGATTTAGACTAGATATGATTACGGGCGAAGACCGTTGCCGTCGGACGCTCAGCGTTTCGATCGTCATCGTAGCCTCGATTTCGCTCATACAAACAATGTATTCTGCGGACAATGGAGATTTAAAAATATGTAAATTCGCAAATTATAGTTAGTTTATGTTAAATTGTATGTAGGAAAGGAGCTTTTATTTTTATATTTATTTTCGCAGGCAGTGCGCGCGCATGAGCGCACTTATTGAGAAAACGCCCCTGGTCAGAAGAAATCTTGCAACTGCGAGGCGATTGACGCGACATTTTCGTCGTTGAGAAACTTTCTTAACTACAGACAAAGTTTAGAGAATTATAAGATTAATAGACTTACCTGTAAGGAAGATCAATCTTAATTATTCGAGCTTCGTAGTCCTTCTATGATAGATAGTTGGTAGGTCTTATTTTATGTCCTATCAGCGCACAGAGTTTAAAGAATGTGATAAGTAAGCAATCACCCCGGCCGGCCCTGTACCAAGCCATGTCCATCAGTTCATTTGTGATGGAACAAATCGCACTGGTCTGGGGTTACGTATAAGGGTGTGGTGGGCCCTATCATAGACGGACTACGAAGCTCGAATAATTAAGATTGATCTTCCTTACAGGTAAGTCGATTAATCTTATAATTATTCTTCGCTTCTACGTCCTTCTATGATACATAGTTGGTAGATGTTTAAAGAAAAATACAGTGCGATTTTAGTGCAGAACTATAGTATGAAATGAAAGCAACTACACACACACATATATAGATGTATACACCAACGTAAAAGAACCTAAACAAATTGCTACTTAATTTAGTTAGTCATATAGGTACCTAGAAACTTAACAATGGTTTTTTCCCCCTTTTTTTTTGTTATAACCCCTCCTGAATGGTTAATATTTATATTATCTATTATGCATTTAGCAAAACCGCTTTGCTAATTAGCTAACGGTAGATTATGTAATTTGTTAAAACAGTGGACTTCTCTGTCGAATTAAATCAATATCCAAACCCGACCTAAAAGCGGCCCAAGTTGCTGCATTGTCTATAGCACGGTATAAATAAATATACGGTATGATTCCTTTATTCTTATATAATGTACTATTGTCGAGGCCAGACATAATTGAAGTTTTGTTATTTTGAAACTTCTAAAGCAGTGTACTAATTATCCATAGTATTATTATCAGTTTTATAATTGAAGTTTGTCTAGGACGAAAGGAAAAACTAAATATGGTTGTTTTTTTTTTCTTTTTTTTCCAACGCCATCGTCAGATGTTTTTAATTTTCCAGAATTTTATTTCAATCCTCTATCATTGTGGTATATTTTATCTATAGATATCTGTGAAATTGTCCAAACTCTTTTGGCTCGCGGTGAGCAGGAGCCATGTAAATAGTGCTAGAGCTAAATCATTAAGAGTTAAGGAATCCAAAAGAAAAAAATCTACTCAAAAAATCTTATACTGGACTAGGATTCCACGTTATAGAATATTTAAAGGTTGCTGGCTTCTTATTGTAAATACCACTAAACGGAATCGTTTTAAAATATTTTCATCATCCCAATTGATCCCAGAAATCAATAATAAGGCTGACCTATTATAATTATTAAGGCTTAAGTACGAAAGCCCTACATACATATTTTTACAGAATAAATAATACAACTAAATCCAATTTATAAATGTATGGATCGTACTTATTTCTTAGGGAAAATCTCCACCATTTTTTAAACTAATTGATGTACTCTTTTTGAGAGTGTTTTCCGAGATAGATGCTAACATGATCGGAAGTCTCTTGTGGGATTACCTATTTATCTTAATGATTCCCCGATAACTTGCCTGCCACCAGGAAAACTGTTTGTGAAGGGGATGGATCTCCCAGGCGAAAAATTCAGTTTCTTGCTGGGGGGAAATATTAGTTCATCTATTAAGAGGCTAATCTAATATGAATGTCTTGATCAATTTGGCACTATCAAAATACCCGTAGCTTTGTCTACCTTTATTTATTTATTATTATTATTATTATTATTATTATTATTATTATTATTATTATT
>JAEQML010069730.1:0-17278 GCA_016904865.1 Pissodes strobi | reverse complement strand
ATGGCTTTTTAGGATACTTGGGCATATTTTACTCATCGGGCGCAAAAGATAAATAAATTATTAGTTCTTTTACATGAAATGGAAAGAGTTGGGTCTCTTCATGATTTTGGGTGGAAAAATTTTTGAATCAAAAGTGTTTAAATGTGTTTGCAACACACTGATACCTAAACTGGCTATTATCTCTGGAAAAACTGCAACAATATGCAACTATGTAACTAATTTCTATCTTAAATAAATTTTGAAGTTACTTGGCAAGTAGACTAATAACAAAAGAACAAAACATTCTCCAGTGGCGTAACGTTTAAGAAAAAATCGAGAAAAAAAGAGAAAAATTAAAAGTGTATGTACTTAACTCAAATTTCATATTTAGATTACTTTTTTAATTTAGAAGAACTTTTCCTTATAAAATTTTGCTGTATCTTTTTAAATTAAGGTAGTTTACTCTTGACGCGATTTCGGAAAAATGACATTTGCGCCCGCACTAAAAGCAGTACGGAAAATTTGAAATACTCATTTACTGTTTTAGGACAAGCACCAACTTTTATCAAGAATAAAATTTTCTGAGAAACCAATACTAAAAAAGTTTCTCATATGTTGCATACTTTTTTGGACACACTGTATATTTTACAGTGTGTCTAAAAATTTTTTTTTTAAATTATAAATTTTTAATTTAGTTTTTGGTAAAATTTTATTTATTTATTTCTAATACAGCACTATTCCTAATAGTTGCTTTATTCTTACTGCTTTTTAGGTCACATTGTAGCTATAGAGTTAAATACTGGAAAATAGTGGGTTGGGCCACTTTTGCACAATATTTGCCAAGATGCTCCTATTGCTTCAACTTCAAAAGATAATATCTATAGTCACAAAAATTTTAAAAATAATTAAATATTCTCTGTTTACATTAGAGCTTACATTTGTGCTGCTTATTTTGTTAAAGATATTATGTTTCTTAATTATTTGATATTTTATCATCTCTAAGCAATAAAATCTGTAAAGATGAAAATCGAAATAAAGCATAATAATTGAATACAAATGTCTCTAATCTATTGTTTTTTTTTTTAGTTCAAATACTTTTACTGCTGATTCAGTTGGTACCTTGTGGGATGTCAATGAACTGCTAAACCTTTTGCTTACACTCAATTTTCTATTTTGGGCGCTATGGCAAAAACCTGCTACTTTTTTGCTGATTTAGAAGAAGAATCCGAAAAAAGATTAAAACGAGAATTAGTAGAAGTTTGCAGATCTTTTGATTCCTCAGATAGTGTGGGTTTTAAAGGATCACTAAAAAGGATGAGGAAATATGTTAGAACCATTCATACCTATTGGTAAGTGACTAATAAATAATAGAATCCATGTTTTCATTATTTATTTAAAGCTGAGAACTTTATAAAATTTAAAAATCCGAGATATAAAAACTGAATTTGAAAAAATGTACACAAATTTTAAAATATTTATTCTTGAATAGAGCAAATAATTATATGATAATATGTTTGCTTATACTATACTTTAATTGCAAATGCCAGGGCCTAGTAAATTGTGGCCCTTATCATCCCCCCTTAGAAATATCATCAAACTTTAATACAATATTCGTTAAACCAACTGGAACATTTTACTATGCCTTTAAGAATGCAGATTTTACTCTTATTAATAGTTATTTTCTTTCTCTTAATTGGATTTCTATCTTGAATGAAAACTTGGATGCAAGCATAGGGAATTTTTACGCAATGGTCTTTGACTGTTTTGATATGTTTGTGCCAACAAAACGAGCTTCTCTGGGACAGCTTTCCAAGATGGGTTACACCTAACCTACAAAATGTTTAAAAAAAATGCCCATAAATGGTACACACGATCAAATACAGTCACTGACTACAACTACTTTAGTTTACTGAGCAGGGTAAGATTTTGTATAATCTCAATCGAGTAAAGGGTCAATTCCAAAGAGAATGTTCCTTGACACTGAACAAGCTGATGAGGGAGAATACTGTAGCAGATCTATTTGCCAAATGCTTCTCATCTGTCTTTAATCCTGCAATTATTACCCACCTACACCACTCTAACTCAAATGGCACAGAGACACTCTTAGATCCTAAAAACAGCATAACCATTGGTGCTTCTGACATTGAGAAATCACTTTTAAAATTAGACATCAGCACATCACCAGGCCCCGATGGAATTACCAATGGTGTCCTAAAACTTTGTTCGCAATCTCTCTGCCTTCCATTGCATCTCTTATTCAATCAGTCCCTAAGATCTGGAGTGTTTCCGGAATCATGGAAAGTCTCGTATGTTATCCCCATTTATAAGTAAGGAAGTAAAAATGAAATTTCAAATTACAAACCAATCAGTCTTCTTTCTGCCATCCCACGTCTGTTTGAGTCCTGCATTAAAACACTGGAAATCTCCAGCACATAATAATACCTCAAAACTTGGCTTTACTTCGGACAGATCTTTGGACACAAATTACATTGATTTTAGTAAGCCATTTGATAAGGTAAACCACTCAATTCTGCTTTCTGAGCTATCAAGTTGTATTTCTGGACACCTCTTACCTTGGTTTAAGTTGTATCTCTGTGGCAGAAAGCAACAGGTCAAGATCGATGGACACCTATCAAGCCCCTTTCTTACAATATCTGGTGTTCCTCAAGGATCTCATTTGGGACCCCCTTCTATTTAGTTTGTTCATCAATGCCATTGGCTCAATGTTGTCCTCCGAATTTTTGCTATTCGCAGATGATATGATGATTTTTCCCATGGTAGCTTCATCACAAGATATCATTCCCTTAACCTTGACCTTAACCACATTCATATGAAACAAAAAGGCATGAGGTTGTATGTTGAGAATTGTTATTTTATCAGGTTTAGTAGGCTCAGAAGTAGAATAAACTATGTAAATTATTGTATTAATCAGAGAGTAGAGTAGAAGTCATTAAGGACCTTGGCATATACTTAGATACCAAACTAACTCTTAATGATTGCTTTGAAATAATAATTAGCAGGGCAACTAAAATGCTAGGATTTATAAAAGAGCAAGTAGGGATTTCAAAAATGTAGATGCTATTAAGATGATTTATACCTCGTTTGTAAGATCCGTACTTGAATTCTCTAATATAATTTGGTCGCCATACAATCTCATTCCCATAACTAGATTAGAAAATGTGCAGCAAGAATGAAGTATGCCCAAAACAAATTATTTTAGAAGGGGATACATCTAGATGGTGACCAAGTTATTGCTTATCTAAATTTCCTTCTCTGGCTCATAGAAGAGAATACTACGATGTTTGCTTTGCTTTAAAAATATTTAATAATCTTATAAAAACTTCACAATGCTTAGATCACTTTAAAATTCACGTTCCTAACTGTCGAACTCCTAGTAATGCCCTTCTGCATGTACCCCTTTGTAGAACATGGTATTCACTTTACAATCCAGTTAATAGAATTTCAACTAGTGTCAATAGGTATTGGGATAAATTAGATTTCTTTGATACCTCAACTGAAAAGTTCAAAAGACTTGCCAAACGAACAATTTTAGCATAGTTGGACAGTTAATTATGTAAACTTGTAAATGTGATTACGTTAAATAAATAAATATCTAAATATCTATATTTAAGAATATAAAGTAGGTACATGCATTGCAAAATGAAAGATGATAAGGAATTTTTATTATTTAAAAGCTTGATTTGAAGAACTTATAATAATATTGAATAGAGTTGCAGTCAAAATTCAATTAAATGTTATGGCCTATAATTTTATGTATTTTAATCATAAATATGTAATTTGTAGCTTATCACCCCGACGTATGCATGAACAACAAATGCGACAAGTAGAGCAGAAGAAGCAGCTGCAGCCGAAGCTGTATAATGCGAAGAAGAAGGTGCAGAGACTACAAAAGAGAGTCACCAACCTAAAACAGGTTACTACTGATGCGCGCAGTGTATTGACAAAATCATTTACTGGAATTCCGTTATCCATTTATGCTAAGACTAGATTTTACAGCTTTCCAAAAAAAAAACAAACAGGAGAATTAATAAGTAAACGACTTTCAAAAATAATTTTGTTTTTAGGGCAGTAAAAAAATAAGGAAGTGACTCCGCTGCCGGCGCCGGTTTCCAAAATTTTTTAATTCGGATGCCGGCTCCGGCAATCTTATAAAATGCATATGCAAGCCGGCGCCGGCAGCCTAGTTACTCCGATGTGTCTAGACTCGAGTACCGGCGGCGGCGTAACGCTTATAACCTAAAAATGTGTTTGCGTAATTCAATTTCTTACATTGTTTACCTCGTTGTTTACTTACCTACTGTGTTTTCCATTGTAATTTTGTGAAACAGTTAAAAAGAATGAAAGTTGGTGATAAGTTTTCCTCATACGAGGAGTTTGAAAGTGCATTAAAAGACTATAAACAAAATACAAATAATGAGTATTGGTTACGTTATAGCAGGACAATCGAAATACAAAAACATCGAAATCCTAATACTGTAGTAGACATTAACTTATCTCTTAGGTATTATTACATTCACCCAGCCTGTGTTAGAGGAGGAAGGCCGTTTAAAAGCAAAAATGAAGAATCTGTTAGGAAATCTAGCACTTACAAACAGCAGTGCCCAGCGAGTATTTTTGTAAAAGGAAGTAGCTGTAAGAAATTTCTTTTTATATAAGAAATTAAAAACGACCACAATCATACGTCGTCAAAAGCATATTTTAATTCTCTTGCAAAACAAAGGTTAAACCTGCCCGAAAATATTAAACTTGATACACAACATGCTTTAAATGCAGGAGCAAATAAAAAAATTATTTTAAATCAAATAACAAAAGAAACGGGTTGCAGAATAACTTTAAAAGATCTCACCAATTTGAACAATAGATCAAAACCTCAAAAAAAAGTCTTGAAGAATGTGTTACAATTTAAAAAAAAATCATGGTTGTACGAAGATCGAAATTTTAGTTGACAAAAATGACATGTTTAAAGGTCTTTATTTTCAAGATGAACGTATGAAAAGCTTTATTAACCCTGCGTTGCTCGCGCGGGGTGTTCTGAACACCCCACGCCTACAAATATATCAATAACTTTTAAATAGAATCGGTCAGGATGCCCCACCCCTGTCTACCTGCATGAATTTACTCCCACTAGCATGTCGTACTAGCAGGCCAGTGTGCGTTTGATCGTTTCAGAGCTAGAACCTGCTTGGGGTGACGCTGACACCCCGCGAGTAATTGTGTAATATTTTTTGCCTGAGAAACTTAGATTAAGGTAAGCCAATTACTATATTTTTTATACATTTTATGGGTAATTACTTGTATTATTTACATATTATGGTATTTCTTGTATACCTAAATAGAAAATTTCTTATCCGGAAACATTGACCCTTGGAAAAGGGGACAAGATCGTCTAATTCGGATATTTGAAAAAGTAGAAACGGACGATGAGCCGGCATCGGAAGATGAAATAAACAATATCGAAAGGGAGTCAGAAACGGAGGCCAACGCAGAAGTTTTCAACCATGAGTCTGACAGCGATCAAGAGACAAGAACAAATGCAAAACTATTTGTAAAAATGCAAGAAAAATATGTGCTTAAAACATATGAATTATGTGTGCAATTCTTGCTTGTAAAGCCTTTAACTATGTCCCGTATGATTTTTCTTTTGTGTTAATAATAGTTTTAAGTGAGTTTTTGTTTAAAGTTTGTATTTACTGTATTTTACATTCGGCCTTAACTGTACCACTATTTTGTTAAGAAGAAATAGGTTCTAAATAAAATATTTATAAAAAAATAAATAAATAACTTTGTTTACGAGCGAGATTGTCTTCCAATTATCAAAATATACCACTATAGTAGCAAAAAGCTATAATAGCTAAAATATAATTTTTCGCTAACTTATAGCGATTTTTATTTTGGGGTGTTTATGACACCCCGCGAGTACTGGTGGCATACAAAGTAGGCGCGAGTAACGAAGGGTTAACGCATATCCCGAAATCATTTTCATTGATGGAGCGTATTGTTTAGTTGATTTACGCTTCGCCACATATATCATAATGATAGAAGATCGAAATGGTTTAAGTGAAATCGTTGCAATTTGCTTGATTGCCGAAGAAAATGAAGAGTCCTTGAATTTTTTTATAAATACTTTTAAAAATCGAAATCCTGCTTGGGCAAGAGTACAAGTAGTTATGTCTGACAAAGATAAAACAGAGAGGACCGTTTTTTCGAAAAGCTTTCCAAATGCTAAATTAATGATATGTCTTTTTCACGTTTTCCAAATATTTAATAGGGGAGTGTCAGCTAAAAAAATGGGTATTACATCCGAGGAAGTTCAAATCAGCAAACAATATTTGCAAAAACTGGCATACGCAATGGTCACGAATGTACCCGAATGTGTCAAAACTTACTATGACGCAAATTGGGGAAATATAACTGATCAGTGGGTGCAGTATTTAACTTTGCAAAATCAATGCATGGGTAACAAACTAACAACCGTTTAGAGTCTATTAATTCAAAGCTTAAGAGTGTGATCACAAGGTACAGCCCACTCGAATATTTTATTGATCACCTTTTCATTATCATTAATAGCCTTCGAACAGGCAAAGATGTAAAAAATTTACAGATGCTAAACAAAACGTTAGCGCAGCCATTTCAAACTGGGTCTACAGAATATTTATATTATTAACATTTGACCGACTTTGCCTTTCAAAAAATTGAAAGACAGCTTAAACGAAGTAATTCTTGTGAGGATATAAAACAGCTTGATAATGGGACATTTTTGGCTGTGCAATCAGAAGGTTTGCTTCAGGTTATCTGCTTCACTTGCGAGTGTTTATTTAGAAAATCGACAGGGCTTCCCTGCAGACACATTTTTAAATGCAGATCTGTAATGTCAATGTCTCTATTCGATGTTAATTTGTGCCTAACTAGATGGTCTAGATCCTATTGTGAAAAAATATTAAATGAATGCGAAGCCATTGGCGCAAATGCACCTGTGCATGATGTAGCTAATAACTATGATGCCAATGACGAAGGGCGGCATAGTGTAAAAGTGTTACAAGCAATAAATCGAAAACCAAGCTATTTAACTAATCACGAAAAATTCAATCTAATGCAAGAAAAAGGAAGAAAAATAGCAAAATTATGCAGTGAGGTATCAACTGATATTTTTTTATAGGAAACTAAATATAATTCGAACTATCGGAATGAATTGGGCTGACCATCAAGATTCAGTTATCTTAAAATTATTTAATAATTTAGCTGAAAATAGTAATCAATTATTGGATTCACAATCTGTGAAATCACCAACGGAAACAGAGCAGCATACCCAAACAAATGAGAATTTTAACCAGAATGAACAATTTCTACAAACAAACACGCAAATTGCAGTTAACCAAATGGAAATTAATAAAGATGGTGCTGAAAATGAAGACATCACTGTAGAGTTTCTAGTTGGTACAGATGGGGAGCTATTTCCAGTTGATACAAATAGCGAGCTTACACTAGAGGAAAAAACAGTAAATTCAGGTTTGTAGAGGATTTGGACTGGCTGCAAACTAAAATTTTGAACAATTTTATTTTTCTTTTTTAGTGACTGCCGATCCACGTACGAACAGTGATATATGCCTTTAACCAAAATAAAGTGGCCACTGATAAATCTATCACCGATAAAATTATTTCCCAGGAACATATTATTACCACTGAAATTAATTCATCTAATTCTGTTGGTAAAGAAAATGATACTTTCATTGCTTTAACGAATTTTCATGCATTCGAAGTTCAGAATGAAAAAGAAAAATCTAATGAAGAAGTAAATATTTGCGCTGGTAAGTTTCCAGAATAAATTACCTAATAAAGTTATAAATACCTACTTAGGCAATGTCTACATTATTTTTTTGCTTAACTCAGCAAACTCTTTTATAATGTCTAATATTTGAATATTTTCAATTGAATCCATTGAACAACGCAAGAATGAAGAACAACAAACTGTGAATGAACAAGATCAAATTGAAGAAACCACAGCGGATATAAATCTGCAAAACATAAATATGCCATCGAAAATTCGGAAACGGGGACGTCCAAAAGGACTTGGAAATACCGTAATTGGACTGAAAAAGTCCAGAAAAAAACAAATACATAATTTTATACGTATATGTTATTATATAAGTAGAAATCTACACATTCATTAATATATATACATATATTGTATACTTTATGATTTAAAAATGGAAAAATAAAATAATCTTTTTTTTTCCTTTTTGCCTGCATCAATAAAGAGAACCGGCGCCGGCATCCATAAAGAGAACCGGCGCCGGCAGCGGAGTCACTTCCAAAAAATAATTATACATAATATCATAGTAATACTTGAAAATGCAGAAATATATTTTTCGTGTTTCCAAGATAAAGTTGTAAGTTAATATTTATAAATTTTTGCTTTTAATGTCACCGATGGGTTTTTCTGTTTGTTCCAGAGTAAATAAGTAATATCTGCTTCTATTTTCGTTTCCCTTATGGAATGGATATTTTGCTTAATATTATGCGAGTACTATAACTAGTCGTAATATGCCGAAATCTGTAAATCTATCTTATATGTTTGAAGCATAATCATAGTTTCTTAACTGATAATCAAGTATTTATATCATAATCATTGTAATTATTATTTGTCCATCGTCCACCCATATTTTCATATATTATATATTTGAGGCATATCTTGCAAAACTTGCACCATATTTCCTGATGCAAAATATTTGTTCTCAGTTACTAAAGGTGTTGTCCCCTTTTAGTATTTTCTTTAAGTCTAGTTTAAGCAAAAAAATATTGTGATGTATACAAATTGTAGTGTTAATTGCCATGCGATTAAACTGTAGCTTCTCTCCCTGCAGATACTAACAGAAACAATTTTGTGTTTCAGAAATTACAGAAAAGTCAACTCAAGTTCTCCATATTGTTGTTGTATCACTAGTATAAGTGAAATAGTTCAATAGTTTTGTATTATTTGGCTTCAAAAATTATTTAATATAACTGACTTATGGGACATTGCAACTGATAGACTTGCATATTCCGCTAAGTGTTAGTGTTCCATAATATTATAATAAATATATGTGGTTCTTTATTTTAATGTTACCGATGGGTTTTTCCGTTTGTTCCAGAGTAAATAGGTAATATCTGCTTCTATTGTTTTCGATTCCCTTACGGATATTTTGCTTAATATTATGCAATAGGACCAAAATCTGTAAATCTATCTTACATGCTTAAAGCGTACTCATAGTTTTTTTAACTGTTAATCGAATATTTATAATTGTAATTATTATTGGTCAAAAAAGACGTCAGCCTAATTTTATTGAACACCTATTTATTATTCGTCCATCAGTTACTAAATATTTTAGTTTTTTAAGTCTAGTTTGAGTAACACATGTAAAATAGTCTTTAATCTAAACGTTAAGTGTTTTATGCAAATGGAGTGCAAGGTAAAAATTGCTTGTTGTATCACAAGTATATTATTTTGCTTGAAATTAATACAACTTATGGAGCATTGCAAACGATAGTCTTGCATATTCCGCTAAGTGTTAAAGTTCCATAATATAATACATGTATGTAGTTAATTATTTTCATAAATCAATATCATTAGAAATATTTTCTATTTAATAATTCTTATGGCAGGGTTGGTTGCCCGGTGGGTAACCCAGCGTGTTTTTGGGTTAACTTCACCTAAAAAAAACTACCCAAAATGGGGTTTTAAAAAATATATAAAAGATACCCGTTATTAAGTACAGACTTTTCTAATAAAAAAATTCGAATTAAGTAATTAGAAAATAATTCTCCTGATGTAATAAATTAAATATGAACTTATGTTGAAAACCCTGTATTATTTTGCAAAAAGAACACACACACACACAAAACATAACTTAGTAAACTTCATAAATCCAAAAGTTATAAGTAATAACGTTATACTATATAACACTGGGAGATAAAAATAAAAATTTTTTCTAAATGTTCGAAACATACAATATAAGGGAACATATTAATAAAAAAATACTTAATATTTCTAACTAATATAGGTACGATCAGCCTTATTGTATTTGGCATGAACATAAAAAAAACACAATTTTTTTATATCAGATCATATGTGAGTAAACTAAACTTCAAACAATGCCAAAAAGGGTCTGCTTACTCAAACTCAAAATATATTGTGGTATGAAAAAAATACTTATGCTAAAGAAATTGGCTAGGGCTACCGAAGTCAAAAATAACAAAATTCATAGCGATGCTGTTATTAATAAACTTTACCAATCATAATTGCTTTTAATTTTAGAGTGAATTATCTCAATGACCTTTCTACTTGCTTTGTATTTTCTAAAGTGGTGTTAATTTCAAAATTAAGAATATTTTTATCCAACCTTAATAAGAATTCCAATGTGTCTTGTTCAGTTCTTCCATTTGTAGTTTCTATTACTTGGGGTAAATGTTTAGTGTTATTCGTTATGTGGGTTGGTAAGATTTCCTGCGACCTACATAACAACAAAAATATCTTTCTGTTTCTGAGTGACGCCATTTTGTTGTTGAACCTTGCCCATTGGGCAATCATTTGGCTCCACTCATAACTGTTTGTGGACCTTAACTAAATGCAAGGCTCTATCAAAACTCTAACTGATTTCTTTATTTGTTATATACAAGACCATAGATTGAAAAGTGTAACTCAATTGATGTTGCTCTTGTAGGACCACAATGTAGATTAGAATAAAGCCACAGAATGATTCCGGTAATTTTTTTGAACCACCATTTTTTGCTTTAAGAATTTTCCACTATTTAATAGCAGAACATTTTTCAATTGCAATAGGCGTAAAGAGGGATTGGGGAAAGTAATCAAAATCTTTAATTTTAAATGGTAGAAAGTCCGATGGTTCCCACAGCCAATTTTCGGCAATATTTTTATATTTAAACTATTTTATCAAGTAAATCAATTACTTCTTTAAAGCGTAATGTTAGGACCAGCGCGTATCACTGCGTGACTTAAATCTAGTTTTTAGAGTGGAAACTAAAGTTTCCCAACGAGTTGTTAACATTACAAAAAAATTAAACAAATTTTGAACTGTCCCAAAGAAGGTTGTTACTTCTGGGGAACACATATGTGCATGATAAGCTACTCAATTTAGGTTATGGATGGATAGAGCATGGGACAAATCGCACAAACTACTTATTTTTCCCGTTCATTAAAACTACAATTACTTAAATAAATGAATATGGTTCTGTTCGTTTTTTTTCTCAAATAATTAAAACATTTTTTTTTATCGAGGTATTTGGTGTTAACCGCAAAGATGAGCAACACGGCACAAGAGCGAGAGACACGTTAATTAACACTAAAATAAGTAAAGTAAATTCAAAACCCGGAGGCCAGACGTAAACATTGTGCCTAAACCTGAAATCATACAAGTCTCCACATGAAATAAGGTGAAATATTTCATTTGCGACTCCACTTACACGAGTTAAAAAGCCCAGTGGGCTTGGTATTTTATACTGAACCCGGTTTTCTTCCAACCCTGTATGGGTAATAATAAATAATTTTTCTTTGTGATTTTCTGGCGTTTATACGAAAACATTTAGGAAATACCCATATGCAATTTTAACAGAAATTTCGTAACTTATTTTTCTTGAATATACAGGTAGGTTTTTTATTTTATATTTAAGTTGCTCTTCAGATCTGCCTTTTTTATGATTTTCAAATTACATTTTAACAATGTTTTAAAAGTTGTCCTATTTATTGACATACCTTGATGTTATAAACGCAATGTAACGTTTTTTGCAGTACCAGTATATTTTTGCTGCAGTTCTTAGAGCGCGAGAACAGTATATACTACTACCACACATGTAAAAAGATCGCATTCTATCCTTGAAGGCAAGGAATTCTTAAAACTTCCTTTAAACGCTCTCTTTTTTTTTGTTTATAAATTAACTTTAACATAATGCAAATTTTGTCCTTTGATGACGATAGCATTGTTGGCAAAACGCACATCCAAACTTGAGGATCGTTTCAAGTGACGGCGAAACTATTTCATTCTTCTTGTTATGTGAAGAGATTTTGTTGGCCACAAATACGATTAATATTATTTAATTAAGAGTTAAATATTGTTTTTCATGATAGGTTATTTTTAAAATTATGTATCATAAATTCTGTATGTTTAATGCAAAACATTGGCCTATGTGAAATTTTTAATCTCTTTCTGTGTTCCCAAAATTCGAAGGTACCTTGGTAATTGCGTTACGTTGACTGGAAGCATTTAAAAACTTTACTAATGCTAAATGTGTGAATTAAAAAAAAAAACATTATTTCCGTTACGAGTACATTATTTATTATAACATATAAATGTAGCTTTTAAATTTTTAAGTACGGACCTGCCTATGCTTTTCAATTGACAGAAAGCAAGCGATGTACTGCGCACGCCCGGAACTGTTGGACTTTGTTTACATTAAAGCCTCGTAAATTTGCCACATTTGTGATCTTGTTTTAGCCATCTAAAACTAAGATATCGATGGTTGGAAGTCGGCCACTGTAGCCAAGGGATATGTGGAAAACTTCGTGGAGAATAAATGAAAAATAGCCTTGAAGATACTAGGAGAAAAAGAGGTTACCTGTACACAGCCTAATGAAGATGTTTTGACTATGAATACTTCGATCGGAAGTTCAGTGTCCTACCAACAATTTCTGCCGGAGATTAATTTAGCTAACTGTACAAATTGCGTGGTAAACTCTTTTAAGCCATGATATCTTACATATCATAATATGTTATATTATTGTGTTTGAAAAGTTCAAATAAAATTATTTTTATTCAGTTTTGTCATTTTTTAATTACTCAAAAAAGACTTTTCGAAATATGTAAATCTTTTCAGAATTACTTTTCACACTAATGCGAAAAGTAAACCACTTTTCACACTAGTGCGTTAAAGTGACATTTTTCACACAGAAATGGGTGTGAAAAATGTGACTTTTCACACGCTCGTAGAAAAAATCTATTTTTTGGCCTTTAGTAATAACTCTTTGCATTGAAGTAAAAATAATTCAAAAATATATTTGATATTCACGTACCCGCTATGTGGTAGCAGACAAGAAGCTTTGGTGATAGGCCCTGGAGCGTCTAGCAGCTTTCTTTTGTTTTTATTATCATTTACCTATTTCATCTCTAGTCCATTCTAATCATTGTGACTTAATAAAGAAATCTTATCCCAAGTAGCAAATTAAATTCTATAAGATTTGTATAAACAACTATAAGATATATCTTATAGGATACTAAAATTCTTATAACGTTCTACAAAACCATTCAATGATCCTTATACAACCAAAAAGGACCCATTTTTATACAACAGTTTGGTAGTATAATAGTTCTATTAAAAGTTTATACGACTGTTTTATACACATTTATACAGCTACTATAAAATGGGATTAAAGCGGTACTACAAAAGTTTTACAAAATAGTTGTGTAATGCATTATATTTTTTTATAATGCTGTTATTGCATGCGCAATGAAAACATTCTATCATTTAACAATTTAAAAAAGCATTTTTTTTTTTGGTGAAGAATATTAGAACCAAATTATATTTTAAGCGTGTTGTGAATAATATAAATCTAGGATGAGCATTATTGTATAAATGGAGGCTTATTAGTATTATAGCGTGAAAATGGCAGAGCAGTTGCTTAATAGATATTTTATAAAGTCATTTGGAATGTGTGGATAGCACAAATTTTGATGCGTCGAAAATTTTATTGATAGATTGTAGGAATGTGGTTGGCAAAAAATGAAGCGCTTTAATTTTGGTTAAGTTTCATGTAAACATTATTTATTTTATTTTTTTTTTATTTCTCTTTTTTTTTAATGATTTTAATAGTTTATTACTGCATATAACAATACTCTCGCAATATAATTCTCCAAATAATAATAAACTCACATTTTTCAAGTTAGTTTCATGTTTTCCAACTCAATTGCTCATAATGGCGGCGATAACTGACACAAGAATTCCATATTTAAACATGGTGACTTATAATTCAATTTTATCCCAAATAAATGCTTTGAATAATGTTTCATTGTAAAGTGAAACTGTATACGATAAGATTGTTATATAACGATGAATATTTACGCACTATACAACTTTTTTTGACAAGTAAATAATATTGAGATTCGTCAAAAAGTAGAGGTTGCTAGATCTTATATGGTAACATGAATTTAAACATTCAAAACAGCTGATAATAATTTACTAGCAATGCAGGATTAGAAATTCGGCCTGAGCCTGAGCCGAGGCTAACTACTCACTACCTATTTTAAGAAAAGGGTTTTATCATTTATAAATAATTAAACTTTACTTTTAACATTATTAAAACGCAGGAGACAGTGGTTAGAATGGGGTTTACATTACAAAAAAATATCGTTAACGTATTTTTATTTAAATACAATACATGTAAAATTTTCTTCCAAGTATAATATTTTTAGGTCAACGTGGCAACCATGCTCCAAAAAAGTTCAAGCAGGCTTAAGAGATATCAGCTGATCATGACATCATTCGGTTGTTTAACATAATTGTGTGCGACTGGCGGCACTATACAAGCATTATAAAATCTCTTGCATCCTAACCTCAAAGTGAATGTATAATTAAAATTTGTTATTGTTATTGTGTCGTCGGTCACATCATTTTGTGTTTGCTTGTATATCCTCAGATTCCAGATTTTGAACATGCGTAATAATACTATTATTATTATCTGGTTTGTCGTGTGTGATTGGAGGAATTATCTTATCAAGCTCTGTGGTGTCAGGCCTACTTCCATTAAAATTAGAACATACAATCTCTGGATTACTTGCAAGAATTTGTAGATAATTTTTCATACAAGCTCTTTTAATATTGCCACAGTGTTTATTTTTTTTCCACTGAGATATTTTAGTGCAAAAGTGAGGTTACGTTCACTGCAGTCTTATAACGCAGATCTGAGGACGAATTTAGTCTGTCATACACTGTTTTATCCTATAAGGCATTTATAAAGTAGAAAGTCGTATAGTATCTAAAGTTCACGTATAAAAGTGTTTTATAATGCAGTGCAATCCAATGCTATAAAATATTTATTATACATTCTACAACTTTAATAAGACAAGCTTAAGTAACTATTTTATAATGTTGTAACTAATATTTATATAATATATTATAGAACTATTATAATAGGTATGCAGATCTTATAAAATAATATTTTTGTCATACGCTCCCAAAAATAGCTATTTTACGGACTCATTTGAGTCCGTAAAATGCTTCTTCTTAGGCCTAGTCCCTAAAAGTCGTCATGGCAACCTTTACGGACTATTCCAAAATTCCTGAATATGTCTAAATGTCAAAAATTTCGAATGACATGACAAAATTGTCAAATAGTTGCTACGATATCAAATTCTAAGCTAACTTTGTCGTACATTATGATTTCAAAAATTATGGTAAATTTGCAAATTTAGGCGTTCTGAAGAATTGCAAAAAAGCGTATAAATAAAAATAAAATTTGGGGAGCGTATGACAAAAAATAGTGTTTGTCCTGAAAAACTCCATTTTAGGTACTTGTAACAAAAATAACTATTTTGATATTGTATAAACTTGCTTATGAAGTATTATATCATTTTAAAGAAATTATCGTATAATGCGTTATAGGATATATTGTAAAAGCCACTATAAAATCACTTAACACAACAATTTTCTTTACAAAACAAAATTATTGCAACAAAAGGCATAATAAGAACAAACAGTCCTTAAAACAGCGCTATTCGAGTGTTATACAATAATTCAGTCCTTTTAGAGTTCCATTTTGCTAGTTGGGATGTTATTTTATTTATCGAAATAAATATCCTTCACCTAGTTAATTTTAACAATTAGTTATTTATTACCTTAAAAAATTGTAGGCCTAGCTAGAGAGTCTCGACTAAACCAAAATGAAATTAATGAATTGTACCTATTCAACGCGAGTATTTCCAATTTCCTGCTACAGTCATTTCTGGTAATGTCGAATTCACTGATACCTTATTGCTAACGGCAAGTTGTCAGACGTTCAATAATACGACGAGTAATTTCGATCCTATTTTAATTGCTTTGGAGACTTTCTCTATTTTCCTTCAACTTATTTCATTATATTGGTGGTAATGTTAACATAGGTGTTTTTATTATTTTAAAATTAGTGTCCCTCTCAAATACTTCATTTATGATAGAGTGCTAATAAGTTAAAATACTTGCTGCAATTCAAGGAAAAATGGTTTCTTGTAGATAACTTATAAGGCGCTACTGAGAGAAACTGAAGCTGAAAAAATCAAACATAATGGCAGGAATAGTTATTTGTTTTACTAGGCAGCAAAGTAGTAGATTGACTGCCGCGGCTGATAGTTCATAGCCGAGCGTAGCGAGGCTAGGAATTCAGCTAAGGCAGTCAATCTACTTTGCTGCCGAGTTGAACATATAATTTTTTCTCCGATTGTTTATAATGATATATGTATATTGTATATTTGCAAATTATTACAATTCCCACAATCTTTTTATTTTTCCTGTAGTGATAAATAAAGACAAAATTTGATAGAAATCGCAATTGTTGGAACGGTTGGTTGCTATGAAAATGTTTATGTCCATATTAATTATAGTTTGACAACTTATGTCAAACGTTTTATTCCCATGGAGACTAATCACTTTGCTGCCTAGGCAGCAAAGTACTTACTTTGCTGCCTGGACAGGAAAAGTAATACTTTCCTGATTGATATGTGTCTGCAAAATTAATATTTGCTGTCAATCGGAGAAAAAATTAATAACCCTCAAATAAATCAAGGCCAACGTGAAGCTTTATTGGACTCCTGTCTTAATCAAAATTTTTTGTGTGGCTTGCATGTTCCTTAGATTTGTATGACATATTTTGCTGACCCTAATTAATTATTATAATTAAAACATTGTGTATTTAATATTCGCTTGATAATTGAAGTTGAGGGGATGCTAGAGGATTTGCTAATGGAGGCCTTTATTGCATTTCCCATTTTCATTCTTATCTACCCAGTCCACCTCTAGTCTACTCTAGTCATTCTGGCCGCCCAATGAAATAGTTGTTTGTTACCTTATCATGTAGCATCACTTGTTCTTGTCTATTCTTGGAAATAAATAACCATATAAAAACTGCTTTCCACATTCAAACGTCAAATTTAATTTAATATAAAATCTTAAGCCGCTCCAACATTTTTAGAAACATGTGTTTCTAACAATGTTACTGATAAAGTTTGAAAATTTATATAAACATATATATATATATATATAT
>MU194936.1:1928-17278 GCA_016904865.1 Pissodes strobi | reverse complement strand
TTTAAGTCTTCAAGAAAATGCAAAATTTCTCTAGCATCTAAATTTCTATGCAGTTAGAAAATAAGCAAAATAAAGCATGGAAAATATATTCAAAGAAAAGCACACCTGTATACATTTCTGAAATTGCGAATAACTGTTTATGCTTAATGTTTATCCTACTTTGAAAACTACTCGAAATGTTTCTAATTAGGCATTGTCTGCATATGTAAAGCGTTTTAAACAGCAACTCGAAAAGTATTTAAATGCTTTCTTAACTGCAGCACCGTAAACTGCTGAAGAAATTAATTTAATTCTCCACCGTTTCTAAATGGCTTAGAGATCGTTTCCTTTGCTCGTTCTCAACGTAACATGCAAACAATACTGATGGCCGTCAAGCGCATGCAAATAGTACAATGTGCAGCTATTGTCGAAAAATCCAAGTCCTTACGAGTGTGAACATTTCTCTCGAGTGAGAAATGTACTTTCCACATGTGTTGCTCACTTTTTCCATTGATTTGCACATTTATAGCAAATGGAAATAAAAATAGTGCATTATTTCAAAGTTGGTTTGTCTGCATGCCAATCAGGCGTTTAGTCCTCTAGCCCCAAACTGGTTATAATCGTAATTTTTTGATAATGTCGCCAGATGAAATTGTGTCAAAAGAAAGAGTACTATAATATTCAGTGCTCCCAAGCCCTAAAGCTGTCCCAGACCATTCTGCCATCCTATCCACTGCCATCTGTAGCACACAATAATAATCATGCTCACTCCCAACACATGTAAATATTTTTGCAACATCTGCATACAGAAGATTTTTACTTTTGCCCGCAATGCTATTTATGAATGAAAATAATAAATAACAAATGATACAAAATAGATCTCTCATCACCCCTGATGATGCATAAAAAGCACAGATGTGGGACCACCACACTTCACCACCTGCTGCTTATATTAAATATAATCATTGAATTTTAAGTGCCCTTTCATGATATTAAAATTAATCCTGAAATACACAACAATACAAAAATAAGAACTAACCTCGAATTAACAGACATTCTAAATGAGAGGCTAAATAACAAGTTGCGATCCGTCAGCCGGGTTATTATTATGGCTTTGCAAGGTCCTCCGCTCGCTACAGGGACACAATCAACAAAAACTAATCAAGTGCTTACCAAAATAAACCCAAGGGTAACCCAAACTAACCCAAAATTAAGGAAAAAAGGTATATTAATAAAAAACAATAAACAACACATATGTCGCGACCGACGGGAATCGAACCCGCAGCGCAGGAATGACAGGCAAGCACTCTGCCTACTACACCACCGAGGCGTAGTAGAAATTTTGCTAGAACGTAGACATGGATTCGTTGGATCGCAACTTGGTATTTAGCCGCTCGTCATTCTAACAGCAACAGGGATAACGTCATACCAATGACATAGCCTAAGCCCATGCCTACTTATTATAGTAATGGGTAAAGTAAGCGAGAGTGTGAAATCCCTGAACTTAGGCCCAGTTTTTTATGTGATTGTTATCTTTAGCAAGAAGATAATTTCCATGGAAACAATTGTGACAACAATGATTATCACGGAAATTATCCTCTTGGTAATACCACAGCTTATTCAATAACCAGCTACTCATCTTGCGGCGGCATCCTTTGATTTGGGAAAGTCAAGTGAAAATTTTAGAAGAGGGCCATGAGTTAATATTTTTCTAAACGTCTGGGCATCTGAATAATACTTTTGACAGTTCGTTTAATTTAAAATACGATGTTTTATCATCTAAAATCCGTTTGAAAACGATTTTAAATGGCAAAATTGTATAAAAATCCGAAATTTCCGGTCTTTTTAGGGCAATAGCCGTAGCTTCGGGCGAATTTGTCGTGGATTTTAAAGGGAATATTCATTTTAAATTCAGTTCGCTTCGTGTCATTACATTGCCTGAAAAATCACGAGACCGTGAAACTGAACCGCTAAGGGCACTGTCAGGATGCGCAGTGCCCGACACTACAACTTTCCGATTTCGATAGAGATAAATAGCTGGTTATTGAATAAGCTGTGGTAATACTAACAGGCACGTAAAAAACTGGCCCTTAGAGTACAAGTTTGCTGTGTAGATGACACTACTATCATTGGGGAGGTGATGATTTTTTTACTTAGAGCTAGATCTAGAAGGGTAATTAATCAGCCTTCGATTTGCCGATGTGTTTGCGGTGCAATGAATTGCCTGAAAGTGCTCTGGTGGTTCCGTGGCTAGATGCTGGATCTCTGATACGGCTGCCCGACGTTCAATTCCTGTCGGTTTAATTTTTTTTTAATTATGTTTGTAAAAAGTATTTTTTCTTCATTTTGGGCATGCCTTGGGTTAGTTTCTTTGAGGGGCCATGCGTGAAGTGAAATAATACATTCGGCTGATTAGCTGCCGCGCTAGGTCTAGCGCCAAGTGATTTTTTAATTTTCAGTATGAACGGGCTACTTTAAGCGTACGCGGCAGCAATTTTCAAGTAACCAATATCAGTTTCACAAACTTCGTGAGCTCTGCAATAAATAAGTTCCATAACAAGTTTCCGTATATGATTGGGAAATGCGAGATAATCGAGGTTAAATTAAAACATGCAGAAAATCGCAAACATATTCAATATTTCGGCAATTTTACGAATCTGAATAGATAGCTTTGCTTTTCATGAATTATGGGAAATTTAAAGGAATTCGTCTTCCAATATATTGGCATGACGTTTAGGTTAATTAAATATGTGGATTTATACATTTAATTGCTTGAAACCTTATTTGAAAACGGTCTGAAGCTGGAAAAATGAGCCAGGTTTGGCAAATATGGCCGCTTTTTGGTGATTACAGGCAGTTTCTAGTTGATTTTATGGCAGATATAGATGTAACATTTTGCTTTTAGCATGTCGATACGTAGATTTTGTAATAATTAGATTTATTCTCCTGAAATCTGATTTAAAACGATTTGAAGATGGGAAAATGGGCCATGTTCGGAGAATTTGGAATTTTTTCAAGCGATAAGCAGCGGTTTCTGTCGATTTTACTCTAAACATCGAAGTTATGGCAAGTAATTGCAAAATATAGGACACAAATAGCGCTTGGATTTCATAGTATTAATCTCGCATGGTTAAAGTTTTCATATCTCTCGTATGGTCTTAAACGTACATAATTTTTTATGCATTTTTACAACATTAATACAACATATGCGAGTGTCTATATTTCAACAATGATATTACATAATTATTATAAGATGTGATCCTTAAAGTTCAAGCACCTCTGCACCCAGCAGCTGCACCTAGCGAATATTAAGAAATCCTATGGGACGCAAACTAGTTACAGATGATAGAACAATAAAGCAAGTTATATAATTTAGACATTTGAGTGTAAATATTATCACGAGCAGTATGACGTGACGCCACGCCTTGGATGGCGTGCAGGTTATGTAGCTCAAATTCGTCAGGTGAGAAGGGATGATAGAGAAGGCGAAGTGCCTAAAAACAATAAAAATGTCTCTTGGTCAAAGACTTGATAAATTTATACTCTACCCGATTACTAACGCGCGCATGACTTCTCCAGTGGGGTATACTTTTGAATTACTTATAGATCTTTGGTCACTGTTTTATAACATAGTCTTTGTACTCTTACAAAGATTATGTTATAAAATAGTGACCAAAGACCTATAAGCAATGCAAAAGTATAACCCACTCGAGAAGACATGCGCACCTTAGTAAACGGGTACAATGTAAATTTATCAATTCTTTGACCAATAGACATTGTTATTGTTTTTAACTTAAGTCCCTTCTTTATCATCCCTTCTCTTGTGTTTTGTTTTATTTACGGTTAACTTTGACTTAATTCCACTCCGAGTTTGACAGATTCTGCTTTGAAATTATCATTTTTAGAACTTAGACACATTTATCGTAGATTCGACTTTTACTACTTTAGGTGGGTAACCCCAAGTCCATGCACATGTGTGCTGCGAAATTCGGGTTTAGGTAGGAAATAAGGTTGCAGGTTAGGGCCATGCGCACATGTGTGCTGGCAAGGAACTAGTTTGGGTGATAAACAAAGTCTGCCGGACCAATGGTTCGCTTGAGTATTTACAAGATAAAATATGCTGATCGTTGCACGTTTAAGGTTTATAATCGCTTGCGTTGACCGCTCGCGTTGTTTATAATTTATCTTGAATGTTGACATAAATTTTCCAACTTAAAGTTCAATTTCAAACTTATTACAGGGTGATATTTACTTAGTAGTTTATGCATTTTAGTAGTTTACAATATCTAAAATTAAAATGAGCCAATCAGAGAAGTTTCTTATCAAACTAATAAAGTTACTGCTGTGTAGTATATGAATATGGATAGACAAGTAGTAAGGATCTGTAGGATATCTATGAGACCAGTCATGATGTAAGGAATGGAAGCAAAAGTTTAGACACAGATAACGAACCAAATATTAATAAAGGCAAAAATTAAAATATCTAGGATCATAAAGGGTAAAACACAGAGAGTGATTAAGACGAATGTGTCAGAGAGGTGATGTATCTAAATCGGAAAAAAGAGAAAACGAAAATTTTGGTATGAACACGTAAACACGGATGACAGGCAGTTCTGGAGAATAAGGCAGATAACACTCAAACCTTAGGAAGGCTGCCCAAATGATAAATGAATTTACATGGTTTTTGTCAAAACTTTAATTAGAATTTTACAATCAACTGGTTATCGTATATGGATGACCAGATTATGACAACAGCAAGAGGTAACGGAAAGTACTGATACCTGATGATTTTTAGAAGACTATGATTCACTATTTATATTAAGTGAAGTGCGTGGGTGGTGGGTGGCTACATAAATAGAAGCTAACACAATCTAAATCATCTTAATTTAAGTTAACTCAACTTTGGGGAAACTGATCCAAACTAAAGGAGCTTACGCAAACCATCCGAACTCCACCCAAACCAATCAAAGCCAACCCAAACTGATGGTAATCCATCAAAGATCTAACCATGTCTAGTTTGCGATTAATTTTGGTTTAGTTAATGCTGGATTCTTCTTTTGAGTCTTAGTTCATTTAATATATTTACAAGACATAATAAATATTTACTATACAAGTGGGATAAGAGCGTTATTAACATGTTCGGGTCGGTTGTGTCTACCCATGAGTAGGTAGGTATATTAATCATATATTAATATTCAATCTACGCGTTCTAAAATTCTTTAAAAAAATTTAAATGACACACAATGTTAGTTATTTATATAATAAGTACAAAACTGGCACTAAAGTTGCTTTAAATTTATAGTTTTGCCAGTTTAACAGTAAACTAATAGTTTCCCTTCGGGGTAATGATGATCTTATCTCATGCAAAATAAGTGGGATAAGAGTTTTTTATCTCATTGACTTGGATAAAATAAATTCATAATAACAAGAAAGCGTTGAAATGGGAGATTCTAATTGCTATTTCTCACATAGGTTTCAAGAAAAAATGCAATTGCGAGATATCTATAACCACAATACGTTTTTTCAATACGCCCTTGCAATAAATCATCCCAATCAAAGATAATAAATATCAAAATTTACTCTCAACATGTGTTCACCGGTTCATACTTCGCCACAATCTCAGACCACTGACAGGCCTATATCTCTAAATCCAGTCATGGTGCTTATTTCCACATAGTGGTTTCAACTTCGGTTTTGCTCCGACAAAAAGAGGCCTTAAAATTTACCAGTAAGGCACAATAAGGACGGAGAAAATAAAAGGTGCTCTTTAATTTACATGATGGGGAAAACGACAAGGGAAATGCGTATATAAAGGTAATAACCAAAATTACATTGCCTCAAGGGTTGTTTTCTGCCTAGCAAATTATAAACTAGAGTGGGTGTTTTATATTTTATTATATTTTTACCGTATGAGAAAAAATACAATGGCTCTTATGTGATGTTATAGCATGCGAAATATGTTCGGCATCGGAAAGAGAGGTCTTGTTAAACATTTTTTACTACTTTCCTTCCGGCTGACTAAGTAGCTTCTTCAACAAGGTTTATATAGCCGATATAGTCCTTTTCCCGTTGGTATGACCCATCTTACAATGTGGTTAAAATTTTATTGGGAAAAATCAAACTAGCTATATTCATTTTTATAGAGATTTACAGACCAAAGTTTTGTCAGCTGCAAAATTGAGGGCTTCGACGCTATTCTGTTTTAACATTGAAAATGTTTTTGTTTTCTTAGTATAGGGCCTCAAATCGTGAAAAAGTGCATGCTAGATTTGCCACACATGACGTCATATGCGAGAGAGATCGCGTTAGTTTGTTTACTTAAACTTAAATTTCATCATAAGGTATCGGAATCGGTTCAAATGACTGAAAAAAAATTGGAACTAACTTAAAGTAACCGAAAGTTGATTGGATGACTAACCAAAAGTAACTAAAAGCACCAAAACGGGCTAAAACGTATCGGAACAGAAATAAATAAAAGTAAGTTAAAACTAATCCAAATTAACCGAATTTTGGCGACGAAACAAAACTAACCGAAAACATTAAAATTGGTTATAACGTATCGAAACCTCTTCAAATGACTAAAATAAATTGGAACTAACTTAAAATAACCGAAAGTTGATTGAATGACTAACCAACACTAACCAAAAGTAACTAAAAGCACCAAAACGGGCTAAAACGTATCGGAACAGATTAAAAATATTAAAGCAAGTTAAAACTAACCCAAATTAACCGAACTTTGGCGACTAACCAAAACTAATCAAAAAAATAAAATTGGTTATAACTTATCGGACCCGGTTCAAATAAATTAAATCTAACTGAAATAAACCTAAACTAACCAAAATCATCAAAAAGGGCTAAAACGTATCGGAACAGATTAAAAATATTAAAGTAAATTGAAACTAACCCAAATTAACCGAGTTTTGGCGACTAACTAAAATGTCCAGAACAAAGTAATCGCCACTAATAAATAGCCTGCACGATCTCCCGACATCACTCCGTTGGATTTTTTCTTGTGGGGCTATCTCAGCGATGAAGTCTTCTGGAAAACGTACGAAAATGTAGAAGAACTTAAGAGCCGATGTTCAAGCCGCTATTGCAAGGATAACTCCAATGATGCTAGAAACGTAGTTAATGAAATTGTTTGCCGTCGCTACGTTTGTTTAGAGAATGAGGGAGGACTTTTTGAACATGTGATTAAATAAGATTGTTTCAATGAATTTTTGTAGCGTAAAAATAAAATATTTTGTTTTTTGATAATAACATTTTGCTTACTTGCACGTATCTGATACGTCGTCGAATTTAGTATAAAAAGGACAATTTAACTGTGCTGAAATAAAATTTTGGGATTATTTTAAAAAAAAGTTGATAATTGTCGAGAAAAGCCAAAACGTAGAATCAAGAATCGAATGCCGTCCTGCCGTAGAGGAGAAAAAGACAATAAAAATGTAAAATTTATTTTAATCTCTCTCTTATAGTAGAAACAGAAAAAATCTACGAATTCTTGAAATTGTAAACATAAATTTTGGCAATTAATTTTTTTCTGATATCACAAAAGAAGACAGGTCAAAATAAAAACCACATTCCTATGTAATTTATTCTCCTCTACATGATAACGTAATTAGATTTTTGATCCGACGTCGTTCCTTCGTAATAATCATCAAATAATATTGATGATGATTTTTTCGTCCAAAACGTCGGATTAATGTAAGAAGCGATATGTCGTAGGATTTAGAATTGAAGTTAGAATTTGTTAGGGAGAAAATAAAATTTTTCGACTATTTAAAAAATTGAAGTTAATGATGGTTGCGAAGAAACGAAACGTCGTATTGAAAATTTAAGAACGTCGGCTTGTAGAGCAGAACAAGTGAAAGAGAATGTGAAATTTATTTAATCATATCTTTTTAAATAGAGCCAGAAAAAAATAAAAACAAAATCGGGATAATTCGGTTTTTTCCAAATATCTTCGGAAGTAATCGGATTTGTTTAGATTTCGAATCGTAACTTTGAAGGGTTTAGCAAAGCGCAACTTTTCTATATTTTAATTATCTTTGTATCTCTTCTTATCTACGAGATCCCTGTAGTGTGCATTCTTATATGGGACACCGTGTATATTATAAACACTCGTGTTTGTATTTTCACTTTTTTAAACTTTGCTTTTAAAAACTATTTGAATTAAAACACAAATCACATTTTTGCGTTTTTATTCGTCATTTTCAATGTCCCCCCGGTTGCATCTTTGCGAAGGACTGTGAATTTTTTTTAATGTTTTCACATCAGTAAATAGATTTTTTCGAGCAGATTTCAAAAATATGTGCTTACACGTACTTAGTATCAATAACTTTGGCTTGTCTCAAATTATCATCATGATATCATATCTGGTAAACCCATAGGTCTATGGGTATACGGTTGCCTAAATTGTGTACGCTACAATTTCAATGGATTTCCAAATATGGCAAGAAACTTCAAAAAATTGCTTGTCACGTGTGCCAATATACGAATATTTCGTATCGAAAAAATGTCAATGAGCGGGACAGTGTGTACCATCAGATGTTATGCCTACCAAAACTAACCATTACCATGCCTATGACGTCTTCCTATCAGAGAGGACCGAATGTGCAAAAAACTCGGAACATCTGAGAGCAACAGAGAATAGTTGGTTCACAATGATGGTACAGGAGCTGCTGCATGTAATAAAAATGGTAAGGTTCAGCTTATATGTGCCCTTAGCAAACATTCAACCAATTTTCAGGCTGAGGTTCAAGCCATTGATATGTCTGCGCAGTGGCACATCGATAGAAACTGGAAAGGCAAGTCAGTCAAGCAGCTTTAAAAGCTCTTGAATCTAGCCGTTGTTCATCCAAGGCAGTATGAAACTGCCAAGAACTACTCACCAAACTAGGTAGAGAACATAAAGACACTGATCTGGATACCTGGACATATAGGATATGAAGGCAACGAGAGGGCTGATGCTCTTGCGAATCAGATGGCTGCAACGGCCTACATAGGACGAGAACCAGCACTGGGAATAGCTTACAACATAGCTAAAGAAGCCCTCTCCAGGTTGACACAACAGCAATTTGTAGACAAATGGATAAGAGTTACGTATTTAGGACAGCGTCAGAATTTATTTGAAATCTATATAGTAATAATATTGGTATTGCTCGAATCACTACCACGGACCCATGGATTTGAAAGATTAGACATCAGCGTAGGATCCAAATAAACTGTGTATTTCAAAAAAAAAAATGGTTGGCACCCATCAGGGAATCCGTCAAAAGGGTTCTGAGAAGCTAAATTATTTATCAAAACTGGAAGAGGGAGCTCTAAATTACAATTTGATATTTTTTCGGACGGTGGTCAGCTTTTTTTTGCCTGGACCAATTTTTTTCCCGACGTGACCAGTTTTCTTTGAACTGGACCAGAAGTTTTTATTGTCAAAGGAAGTTCTGTTCGCTTACTTACTTGAGGAGTCCGTACCTCAACCGACTGTACTTTATCATCTCTGGAGTCCAGCAGATCCAAACCATCAGAGATTTAGGATACGCTTAATTGCCGGTTAAATTTTATCCTGTTATAGTTTCATTTTATTGATAAAAATTCCCGTCCTTGTAATATGCATAATTAGGGTATTACTTTCTGTTATAGTCGATATTGAAACTTTTAATTTAATTGCATATACCATTTAAATAAGTCAGATTCAGTTCTCTGTATCGGCTAGAATTTTTTTCAAGCCATTGTTTTAGAAAAATTGAGACTTCAATATTTGATTGTTTCTGTTTTACCTAATCTTAAAGCATTTTATTTTGCCATCTTAATTGAATACTTTTGTTAGCACTCTAGGCCATGTCTTCTATTAATTAGTATTTATAAATTGTGTTTATAATTGTATCTAGAATATAACTAGTTTTTAGACTCGAAAGGTATGTACAGCAGCGTATGATCAATCACTGGTATTTAGTTTAATATTTCTGTTATCAGCTTATATGATTTATAGCTGGTAATCATTAGTAAGTAATTATATATTTTATCAACTTATTTGTTACCTAACTGGGGACTGATTTTCTTCAACTATAATAGGTAAACGCTTAGTAGATTAGGTAATATCGAGTACCATAGGAACCAAAGCTTTTTCGTCTCACTTTAAGTATTTTTTTTAAATATTGTGAACACAACCGCCAATTTCCGGTCATAAACCGAATGATTTAACTTAACCTTTAATTACTGTACGATATTTTTATTTGCTTCTATATTCGCTCGATTTAACTTTTGGTACTTGTTTTATTAGTAAGCTCAATAATTGAATCGATCTGATTTATCACTAGCTTGATCTATATATCTCTTAATTACTGTGTAATTGTTTAATAGTAAGCTTCGTAATTGCAACGCGTTGATCTATTTCTTTATTATTCTGATTTGACGTTTTTATTGTTCGTTCATTTCATTAGTAAATTTCTGGCGGTGATCGCTGATTTAGTTACTTTAAATTCCTTAATTTTGTTTCGTTGTGTGAAGATTATGCCAAAACGAGCTTCACTTTCGAATGTAGGTACTTTCTGACTTAAGTCGTCTTTAAATCAGTGGCGTCTTATATAAATAATCCACCCCTACTCTTCGATATAATGAGCTTAGGGTCTAATTTGTACTATTCGCGAACAGCTCGTTCTGGCCAACGTATATTCGTTAATAGTAAATTTTCTTAATTTCTTGATTTTAATTTTGAAGTTTAGTTTAACTCTCCTCACTCTCAGTTTCCTCTAATTCTGGAGTGAGGTATCGCGGCTAAAAATTAGAAATAAAGAAAAATCATTTTTGGTGATTAGAGGTAGTTTCTAGTGGATTTTATGGCATATATCTAGGTAAAATTTTTCTTTTAGCATATACGTAAGTAGATTATTTGCCTAAAATCTCATTTAACACGATTTGAAAATGGGTAAGAGTATTGTAAAATTTTTCAAGCGATAAGCAGCAGTTCCTGCCAATTTCACGGTGGATATCAAGGTAAAATTTTACCTTAAGCATCGAAGTTTGTGGCAAGTATTTTCAAAATAAAGAACACAAAAAATACTTGTATTTCATAATGTTAATCTCGCATTCGTAAACTTTTTACTTCATGAGCACACACCATTTTTAAAAAATGTGTTTTCGCATAAATTAAGATTTCTTAGCGGTTTATCTCATATAATTTAATTTAATTTTACAAAAACAGTGGGGGGGAGGGGGGGGGGTGAATACTATAGTAAAATTAACATTAAATTCTGCGAGGGGACTCACGAATTTTGCATGTTACATGTTAAAATAATTATTGTTGGAAATGAAAAATGCGAATTAAAATAATGATAGACAAAACTGCATATTTCTATGGCTGCATTTATTGCAAGCATTGGCCGACAGAGCTTATTACAGATAGGAAATATTTACATATAAACAAATTTGTAGAATATTTTTATTTCGACTCCTATGCTTTCATCTCCTATGGTGCCATTTTCCCCCCAAAAAAAAAACCATAAGCAAGGTACTTCAGTTGGACCTTTAGTAACATTCATTAAGCGCCCTTATGTATCCACTAATCTGAAAAATGTCATTAGAAATGAAATCAGATATCAATAAGCAAATTTAACAAAACTTTGAACTAATTTCTTCAAATGTGGTGAACGGATTGTTACCTAACAAATATTTTGCCGATTGTTACAATAAATGATGTTGTTTTATTGCTTAATTAAAATAAGGCGAGAACAACATATTTTAAGGCAAAACGCTAGCTGTTAATGAGGTCTTGCCTTTCACTATTTTATATTGGGGTTTTCTTGAATGATTAGTGTAGGTTTCGGATAATTTGTTATATTATGATCTATATTATTGCGGCGTGTGCAAATTTTTATTATTCCTTTAGAGTATAAAATATTGGGTTATAGATGATTGCATTTTGTGGATGCATCGAGACCAAGCAATGTCTAACTTTTTGGAACAAGTAATTCTCTGTATGGAAAAAATGTAATGGAAACTAAAATCAAGTTTCAACTTTTAGCTATTCTTCTAATGACAAATATTGTTGGTATCAGTTTTGATGTATTCTTGGCTGACAGTTCTCCTGCTATCTTTGAATAAGTATTAGTAGACTTTTATAATATATGTTTGTGTATTATTCAGTGGTACATCGCTTTCTAAATAACCCTTACCAGAATATTGAATCGAACAAATTGGACTTCTTTGCCAAATGTATCTACAATGTCTTGGGTTTTTCTCCTGAGGAGTCTAAATAGTCACAACCTCGGGTGAAGCAAATACCTCTTTGCAAACGGCCTACGCGCCGTGACTTATATAAGGATGAAAGGCGGCAGCTTGTTCGCGTGTTGTCAGATGTAAGGAATTATACCTATTTTATTTAGCTGGGAAATTGCCGATCGGGATGATTATCTTGTGTTGAGGCGTCGACCGGGTGAGTGCTGATTTGTTAATCTTGAAATATTTAATTCATCTTGCAATATTTTTAACTAATTCTTTCATTTTTAAATATATAATTAATATTTTTTTATGATTCGCTTAGTATTATTTGATTAAAGCAAGAATTTAGCATTTTTATAATAGATTAATCTTATATATGTAAATTTATCTGGTTTATATTTTATCTCGGATGCGAGGTAGTGATTATATTATATTTATCTATAATAAATTGAGGCGTAATTGCGCTCAGTTTTCGTTTATGTGCCAAGGGCCTAAATAAAAGTAGTAGTACTTACCTATTTTGAGTCAGAGTTAGAGGTTGTACCTCTATTTATCTATTTATTATCAAATTTAAAATTACCTTTTGTTGACATTTTACCGAGAGTCTCTGAATTGGAACGTCATTCCGTTATTTTCTTTTCAATTTTATATTTTAATCATCATTTTCTTTTGAATTTTATATTTTAAAGTAAAGAAAAGGAAATCTTTAGTAACAGTAATTATTTATAATTTCTGCTCATTGTCTGCTCAACTCAACATAGTAATTTGAGTTTCTGATTATATCTGCTTTTACCAGTAAATTTTTAATTTGTGGATTGCTTCATCATATGTTTAACATTGTCACTGATGTTCACATGATATTTCCTTGCATTTTATTTAATTAGCGATATACATTGGTATAAGAGTAGTTTATTTCATATTGCATCTAACACAACACCTCTGAGTTGGCGAAGAAAACATCTTTTTGTCAAGCAGCAGGTGTTCGTCCACTTGTTGTACTGAACCACTCTGAGGGAACCAGTACTTCGTGAACCAAATAAGTCCTCGATAAACCCAACAGATACTAACTTGGGAATAGGCAGAAACGGTTCCAGTAGAGGTCCCAATACGATCGCATGGTTACAGAATAATTGGACCAAGCTAAGTATTAGCCAATCAGAAGATAAACATATTGTAAAGACCAATCTTGTATTGTAACATTTCATATCTCTTTTTAATTTTTTCACAATAATTTTAATTTTCATTATTAAGTCAGATAAACTCCATTTCAAATAATTTCACAAATCATATTTGTATTCTCATTTAATTATATAATTAATATATTGTTTGGTTTAGAATTTACTACTTGAATTTATTGCAGAATAGAGGTCTGCGAGACATTGCGAACTGTGAGGTCAAATTTCTGATGTATTTATTTTTATATTTATTTATATTTAAGTATTCATATTCAATTCGCATTGTCTCTAGGAACTCTGGCGCCACAAAAAAATTATTGTTAATAAGTGAAACAACCCACACCAGAGAATAAGCAAAAAAAAAGAAACGAGTCTCAAAACGAACATCATTTATTAAAAAAATTTCTTATGGTTATGAAAAGTAGTATACAGTTGGCGAACAACTAGTATTGCGCTACAGTATGTTAGTTGTGAGTCTCGTGAGTTCCCGATTATGGCGAAAAACAAACCACAAACCATTTGCTGCAGTGTTTCTATATATGTGCATCTTTTGCACCAGTGAAATATAACCGATACACGGCTTTTTCCCTCGGCTTATGTTGAAAGTGCTTCAAATAGTACAATCATGTGACATAAGTGCTGTGTACCAGGGTGTAACAGAAATTATACTAACGGGCCCAAAAATTTACGCTTCTGGGTTTCCGAGTGAGGGTGCTTTACTGCAACAATGGCTTACAGCCAACTCCAGAAACACCTTTGGGTTTGTCAGGTGCATTTTGCCGAGAGGTAACGTAATATGGAGTATCCGAGAATAAGACAAAAACAACGTTTTCCAATAATTTTCCCAAACTGTCCTTGTTAGTTACGTTTTTTGCAAGTTGGAAAGCAAACAGAATATTGAATGTATAAACAAAAGTACCTACAAGTTTTTACAATTTGAATAGAGAAACATTCTTAATGGCCAGTCTCTTTCTATTTATCTATCTAAATTAAAGACACCGTTTTTTTCAAATTTTCGATACAATAATTGATGAATCTGTTATGAACATCCCTATAAGTACCGAGAGTACTTCCATCTCGGCATTTGCTGATAGTAACTGAGAATTAAATTTATATCAGCGCTTAAATCGCGAAATTTCGGAAAGTTTGATATAGACAAGTTCTATGAATTTAAAGATACGAAATTTCGGAGAGTTATGTTTTTATGAGCTATTAAGGGAGGCATATGAGTATAACTTCTTATATTTTTGAGGAATTTTTATTAATTAAATGTTAATAGTTAGTCTCTTTCCATTACTCTAACGAAATTAAAGACACCGTTTGCTTCGAACAATTTGGACGACTTAAAGTAATTGATGAATCCATTATGACCATCTCTGTAAGTACCAATAGTACTTTTACCTCGGCCTCTACTGATATTACCAAGAATTTAGTCCTAGGTTAACTGTTAAATGGCGAAATTTCGAAGAGCTTTATAGTAAACAAAAATTAGCAGGCATATTTCCGTATACAAAACTGGGTTTTAAGTTCCTGAAACTGACCTAATACTAAATATCTACTTTTGCCTAAGGCAAGCGCATGTGTGGGTGGCCCTCTTCACCCTTTCCGGACGACAATGATAAAGGGGTAATATCAAAAAAAATGGTCAAAACTCTACAGCGAGACGTGGATGCAAATTGCTAGATATCAAACAAGATCAATGGGAAAAGTATTACTATACTATGTAGAGTATTTAATATATGATGTTATCATTGTGTGCGTCATTTTAATTTTTTTTTAACGAAATATTTTCCAACTAATTTGAAAGAGAGAATGGCGAATGTAAAATAATCAGATCAACACAATTATTTTAACAATGAAATGTTAGATCAAATTTAGCTTTGCATTGCAATTAAACATATTGTCATTTTCTGGCCTTTACAACATTCACACTAGCGTAGAGATGTGTGGCAGGTTCAAACTTACTTTCGCAAA
>JAEQML010069727.1:0-17280 GCA_016904865.1 Pissodes strobi | reverse complement strand
GAGGATAATCTATTAAACAAGCAACAGTTTGGATTTAGAACTAATATATCGACGAGTACGGCAATCAACAGTCTTATAAATAAAATAACAAAGGCATTTGACGAGGGTGATAATAATTTTGCCTTATTTGGTGATCTTACAAAGGCTTTCGATTGCGTGTCGTCTGAAATCCTTGTAAGTAAGCTCGAATTTTATGGGTTTGCGGAAAAATCGCTGAGGCTGCTGCAGTCCTATCTCGGAGGCAGACATCAGACGGTGGATCAGGTTGGGAGCCGGTCTACCATAGAGCGTGTGAAGTTTGGAGTTCCTCAGGGCTCGGTTCTGGAGCCACTCTTGTTTATCGTTTATGT
The DNA here is from genome assembly GCA_016904865.1 of Pissodes strobi. Classification (NCBI taxonomy): domain Eukaryota; kingdom Metazoa; phylum Arthropoda; class Insecta; order Coleoptera; family Curculionidae; genus Pissodes; species Pissodes strobi. Next base: position 16,930 of record JAEQML010069727.1, on the reverse strand, counting down.
AATAGATCTACCCTATTGTGATCCGTCTCCTGACTTTATTCTTTTTGCCGACGATACGACGGCGTTACGCAATGGCAATATTAAGAGTCAGTCTGATGATGAGCTCTTAGAGGCACAGGCCAGGATAACCGACCGGTTTACGGCAAATGGTTTGAGTCTGAATGTGTCAAAGACTGAAAAGATGATCTTCACTCTGAGTCGGAATGCTTGTGAGGGTACGGTGGGTTCTGTGAAGTTTTTGGGTGAGTGTTTGGATGCACGGTTAACGTGAAACTCATGTGTAGTACGTGTCTAGAAGTGTCTCCTGCGGTATATATGTGCTGAGAAATTTGAGTCGGAATGTTTCCAAGAAGATCTTAGTCTCGACATTTCATGCACTGATTCGGTCTCGCATTTCCTATGCTTTACTGAGTTGGGGTCATGCAGCTGGTGCGATTAGAATATTCCCGCTGCAGAGACGAGCTGTGCGGGTCGTCATGGGGTTGAACTATAGGGTGGACTGTAGGCAGACCTTTAGGCAGTCTGGAATATTGACTAGGTTCGATCAAGTACACCCATATCAAACGAGATCATCTAACAACTTTATTGTCGATTTCCACCGAATAAATAGGTCTAGATTTGCATTGAATTATCACGCTCCGATGCTATACAACACTCTTCCCGCTTGCATTAAGGGGTTGTCGGTGGAATTATTCACAAATAAAGTAAAGCAATTTTTGCAGCGCGAAGCATTTTACTCTATGAATGAGTTTTATGCCTATAATTTCGGAGACCTTCAAATTTAGTATTCTGCTAGCTACTATGCTTCTTGTTTGACTTCTTGTGTAGTATTGTCCAGTTGTATACTTACTTTATTATTTTACTAGTTTTACTGTATTTTTTGTTGTATAGTTTTACATTAGACTTAGCATCTATTGACGTGTGTAAACTATTTTGTACAAGCACGAATAAATACTTTTACTTTTTTTACTATATTGTTATAGTTATATAACGACTTATGTATGCCCCTACATTCTAAATTCCAATATATAACCTAAAAACTAAACAAACATTAGGTGATAATTGGTTTTATGTATTGGAAAGCAGGCCGTATTCATTACAAAGAAGTGCATGAAAGAGATAAGAAATATGTGGGGCTGCTTGCTAATCGCAACAAAAAAATATCGGCCTGCCGGATCAAAAGCTACCGCCTTTGATTTTGATTCTTTGAAGATGTCAACAAACTGCTGTATTTGCACTTTTTAGAGGTTCGGGCGCCGAAAAATGGATATTTTTTTATGTTAGGTACGCAATAAAAGTAAATTATGTAATCTTAACTTAATATTAGCTAGTTTTCAACCCCCATAGTTCGGCTTCCACATTCCACATCCTACCGGTACATTTGAAATTTTAAAACACAACTTTTCGAGCTAAAACATCAAAACTTGCTTCATAACTCATAACTAAATTAAAACCGCTCCTTGTTCGTTTATCATTCGACGGATCGACGCGACGCAACAGCGAGGTTTGTTTCTCCGTGTTTGTGTTGGAATTCGTACGTATCAGGTCCAGGATATTTTTCATTCGAATACTTGTGGAATGAAAACCGAATAATACAGGTTATTTTAATAACCGGATAACAGGTTATTTTTCATTCGAATAAGCCCATCACTACTATTTATTTACAGTATTTACTGATTTAGGTAGCTTGTTATATAACTTTATGCACATGTAATGGCCTGTTCTTTGTTAATATTAGCTACCTAATAGTTAAATTTAGAGTTTTTGTATTCATGTAATTATGAAAAACTACTACTCCAAATTTATTCCTATATTTAAATACAAGTAACAAACATTCATAGATATATAATGTGTATGCAGTCATAACTAACAACTCCCTAAATATACCTAGACACGTCTCGCTGAATTTCATATGCTTTATTGACCTGATTGTTTTCTTCTGGACGACAAAAAGAGATTGAATATTTGAATTACAACCCCAGAAAATAATGCCGTATCTTAGAACTGATTCAAAATTTGCGTGATAAATAACTTTTTAAGATGCTCATGTATTCTGCTGGTACTTTAATGCCATAACCAATACTATGCAATTTTAAGCAACTTTTATTTACATGATTATTTCAGTCCAGGAACTCATTTCTGTGAAGCCCCTTTTAGTGTTTGCAACTGCTTTTATTCACCATCTTCAAAATTAATACTTTCAGGTATTATCAAAATCAATCAAATATTTATTCATGATAGTGTATACATAAGTACTCTCACATGTCAACAATCACAGTATATATATTTAATAAAGTAGATCTAAAAATGTTACGTTATACAAATATTAATTAATATAAAACAATAACGTTATTCAATCATTAAATAGGTTGAAAGGACCAAACTAACATATTAAAATATTTCTAAAACAAGTGAAAAGGACGAAACTATCACATTAAAAACTTCTAAAACAGTCAAAGGCTTTGTGCTCTGCTCCTCTTACATTAAGGGTAAGTTCCGCAAATCAACCTGGTTCGCCGGTATTGCTGGTTTCTGTTCCGTAAACATCAAAACTCCTGAAATCGGTTTGAATATAGAACGCTGTTTGCTGAAATCTTGGTTCTAAACGTCAACCGTAGTAACCGGTATAAAAGCACGGTAGTTTCGGTTTATTTAGGGTTTTAAGAATTTTGGGTTATGTAAATGTAAAATTGTAAAACTGGTCCCCAAATCTGGAATATTGCTCAATCACAAAAAGGGGGATCCTTTGTGTGCTCAATATTCGATATGGACAGTTTAGAGGTAAAAAATTAATAAATAAAAATAATAATGTATATTTATCGTTTATTATTTGTAGGAAACGGGACCTATAAATTGTGGGATGTGTCAAGTCCTACTTGGCACTATGAATCAAATTGTAGGAAATAATATTATTGCCACCCATATATGTTTTTCTTCCTATGACAATATAGGAATTGATATCCAAAATAGAGTTGCACTGCCTCAAGGAACACAAATTCACCCAGTGCCAGCAGTTTCCACACATGGGTTTGAACTTGAACAGAGACCAACAGAAGTTGAAACATCATGGAACAGTGCAGGGGTAAAATTATTAATCGCCACATACAGGCAGCACAAAGAGAAATTTTATTCTCCTATGTATAACAAAAGAAAAGTATGGGAAGAAATCAGTACTTCTCTTAGAAAACAAGGCGTAAATAAATCGGGTGCGAAGTGTGATGAAAAATGGAGAAACCTAAAAAAAAATTTATGAAAAAGTCCTTATAGAGAGAAAGAAAACAGGAGGGGCACCAGTATATTCGGATTTTTTTGAAGACTTTTACGATATTTATTCGAAAGACCCTCGCTATGATCCTGTAGCCGTGGCATCTTCTGAAGGAATTTATAAAAAAAAGGAGCGATATAAATGAAGACAAAGCAGAGAACTGCATGTCTGAAGAAAATCATGCAGATACTCCAAAATGTAAAAAGAGCAAATTGGAATCTTTACCAGAAGTTGAAAAAACAAGCAGAAAAGGCATGATGAGAAAATGGCCTTCAAGAGAGAGGTTTTTGAGTGGTTTAAGGAAAACTTTGAGGCCAAAAAAAATAATAAAGGCGTGGCTAAATGATAAATTCTATTGAACATTCTTTTTTGTGCTGTACGTACCTACTTATTTATTTTCGTGCCAATATTTTGAAACAGTTCTAAGTTGTAGGAAAACTTTAGTTATGTCAGAAATGTTATTCATATATTTTGTTACTTTTAGTTGTTACATCTATTTAGTTTTTGAACACAATTGTGGTCATTAAGCTTGTTTTGTTCAAATAAAAATATATAAGCTGCCATATGTCACGTAGTTTTTGTCAACTTTGATGCTCTATCTATATAATACCAGATAGTTCTGGACAATGTAGAAGCCATGATATTTAAATGTTCTCTGCTCTGCTTAACATTTTTTTCTAGGGCTGGGAAGAAAGTGAAGGATTGAAACAATAATTAATATTTCTATTTTTATTATAAAATATACCTAAAAGTTATACAGGATTTGTATAACCTGTAGGAAGTTTTGAACGATAACTAATATATAAATATGGCTTAAGATAATTCTTTACAAATGTCAACTCACTTTGAGTATATAGCTTCAAAAAAGTTCAAACTTTCTATTAATTCAATATCTTTCAAATTTTTTATTGAATGTTAGCAAATGCTGCACCCATCTTGCTAAAGGCTGTCACTTATGCAAAATATGTTCTGTTGATATCTTACACGTTAGCTCGTTCAAGTACTTACAATAGACAATTCCATCTTTTTTGAAAAAGACAAGTAATATAGTTTACAAATCTTCAAGAAAATTTGGATGAAGAGATTTAAAGGATAGTAATGTAAGTCAATTTTTATTTCAAGTGATCTCCGAGATTTTGCACGGGCTTTTGAAAAAAACACTGGAAGGTGAAAGCACATATTTTTCACTATAGGTATATAAAATATTCACATATTATGCAAAAGGGTGCATAGTTCATCTCTTTTAATCTGACCCTCTTGTTGTGTACCTCTGTTGATTTCACATCTTGCATTATTTTCCAATTCATCTCCTAGATTATCAATATTAATAATCTCTATGTCTTCAGGAATATCATTTTGCATGATGCAAATATTATGTAAGACACAACAAGCAATGATGTACTTTGGTGCCCAATCCAACCTAATGATATCCAAAAAGTAAAGACAGCGAAACCTTTTTTTCTAAAGGGCAAATTCCCTTTCAATGGTACTTCTAACTGCCGATAATAGAAAATTAAAATTCCTTTGGGTTTTTGTCAAATGACCATTGTCCCTATAAGGAGTCATTAACTGTTTTAAGCAGGGATATGCCTTATCAACTAATAAATGAGTATTTTCTGGGAATGTTTCATCTGCATTCTGTTGATTTCTTTCCCAAATACTGCAGTTTTTAAACACTCTTGCATCATGTGAAGAACCTGGTTCTCCAGCATACGCATGGCTGAACTTCAGTGTGTGATCACAAATTCCCTAAAACAATACACTTTTAAAGTGGCCACTATACAAACATTAAATGCATGTTTTTATTCGATTTCTATAAGCAAAAGATACTATATCCATAATTTTACCTGTAATAATAAGCTAGCAAATCCCTTTCTGTTAACATATGAATGACCATCATCATCATCATCAACCAAATCTTTATTATATTTCATTAGTACATAATATGTCCTACTTAGTAGGTAGTAAATGATTTCTATGCATAATCTTATACGTTTCGCTCCGATCCCTCAGTGAAGCATCGCCAAGCCGCACAGACTTACGCATAAAACATCCCTCTAACCGAGGCGGGCTGTTGTAAGGCCCTTAAACCTACTTTTTGTGACCAATCATAAAATAGTAACGTTCCCTGGGATCAAATCCCATCAACATAGCTACCAGTGTATCGCGCAATGCTTGTAGAAGGTATACAGATTTTCAGTGTTAATTGTGGAGAAAAGATAAATTAAAAACTCCACTTCTCGTTATGAAGTACACACGCTCATTCACTCTCTATCATTCACACCTATTTACATAATGTACAATATGTACAATATATACAAATAATAGGAGTTGCTTATGAAGCAAATCCCCGGTGCAGGAGGAATTATGTCCGGGCATAAGGGCATCGTGGTCCATAATTCGCGTGCAGGGTACAAGGAACGCAGGAGCCATTGCGTGCGTTGAATGACTACAACTTGAGCCGGTTGCCTGTTTTGTGTACGGTGCGGTCTTCGTACGTCGAGTATATCTAGCTGGCTCCTCCCACCTGTACTTTGTGGGAGGAGTCAGCCACACTAACCCAAACTACCTCGGTTTCGCCATTATCTCAGGCGCACTTATGTGCTCCTGATATCTGGTTTATGTATGAGGGTGTTTTGCGCCCAGAGGAGAGGGGGGGAATTATCCCTCAGGACATTTTATATGTTTAAAAAGACTGTTTCTAGTTATTTACAGGATATAATATTTCTAGTTATTCTAATGTTTACATATTTACAATGATATTTCTAATGTGGAAATGGTTTATGGTTTGTGCTGCTTTTAAGGAGGCCTAGGCTCTAGAAAATATAGAGTAGTCTTTCTATGAATCGGCCCGTGGGAAGGACGACGTTCCTGACTAAAACGCAAATCGGCCAATCGTGCCGTTTCCGGCGAGCCATGTATTCCCAGATCATAGAACCTGCACGCTAGACGATCGATATGTTCCCTGACATATTCGATGCCCGCCCAGTCATGCAGGTCCCGAATTCTAGTGTACATGCCCGCCGAAAAGACAGCCCTCAGGTGCTTGTTCTGCAGAACTTGCACTGCTTTCAGGTGTCCCTCTGCTACGGAGCACCATACAGGGGCTCCGTATAAGAGGGTTGGCCTGGTGATCGCTTTATACAATACTAATTTATTTCCAGGGCTAAGGACCGATCCGCGTCTTATCAGTGTTCCCAGTTGTTTGTGAATGATTGCATTTTTACTTTTAATGTAGCTAATGTGCTTCCTGAACCTAAGCCCCCTGTCGAGCACAATTCCCAGATATTTAACAGAGTCTTTGGCCACGATTTCGGTATCATGTATTCTTAGAGGCTGTACAATTTGAGGAGATATCTTTCTAGAGAAAATGCCAAGCTCTGTTTTACCTGCATTTAATCTAATTTTCCATTTTTCGTAGTAATGGAGGATCACCTCCATATACCGACTCAAGTTGTCAACGGCAGACTGCGCATGAGGGGCGTCAGAGTATAGGATGGTATCGTCAGCATAGAACGCTGCCGACGCGTTCGGGTGAGACGGAAAATCGGATATGTAATAATTAAAAAGTTGCGGGGAGAGCACTGTTCCCTGCGGGACACCGCACTGGATTGGCCTCATGGTCGAAGTGGCATTACCCACTTTCACCGAGAAGAAGCGTCCGGCAAGGTATAACCCGACAAGCGCTGCTAAATGAAGTGGATACTCAAACTCTACATAGAGTTTATGTAGCAGGCCGGCGTGCCACACCCTGTCGAACGCCCTCTCAATATCGAGCAACAGCAGGGCAGTGCAATGCCTTTTGTTGAAGCTATCGTAAATTGCTTGAACGACTTTCGCAGCCAGCGTGCACGTGCTGTGCCCGCTGCGAAAGCCGAACTGCTCCCTCGGGAGAATATCAAGCTTCTCGGCAGCCCCGCTGAGTCTCGATATCAAGAGCTTCTCGGTTACTTTTCCCAGGGTACTCAATAGGGATATCGGCCTATATGATGAGGTTAATGTCGAATCCTTTCCCGGTTTCGGGAACAGCACAATCCTCGCAACTTTCCAGGGGGAAGGAAAGTACTGCAAGCGAATTATGGCATTCACGATATGCATTAATTGTATAACGGTCTTTTTCGGGAGGTTTTTGAGGAGTAGGTAGGGAATGTTATCAATTCCCGGAGCCTTGTTCTTCGGTAAGCGGCTCAGGACTTTGGACAACTCACTGGGAGTTACTCTCAGCTTCTGCATCACCATCGGCGGGATCGGGTAAGTCCGGTCGCCGAATAAGTGAACTCGCTCCGTGATTTCCCTGTGCAATGGCAGGGAATCAGGGACCTGCCTATGGATCTCTCCAAGAGAGTCCGCAAATGCCTCCGCCTTCCCCTGGTCGTCCAGGATGTCACGACCACGGTGTTTAAGCACCGGGAATTGAGGGGTGCACTGCGAACTCGCCTTGCAAGCTTCCATAGGGACCCATCCTCCGTGCCTAGTTCGTTCACGAAGTTCATCCACTTTTTACTTCTAAATTCACGTATATGAAGCTTAATCTGATCCGTAATAGCGTTGACTCGACGCCTTTCGTCCGGTTTCATATGAATGACCATGTTCTTTAGGTTCAGGGATTTGTATGTGGCATCCATCTATGCATCCTATTACATCTGGGAAACCTTGATCATTAAACTGGTTCTTGACAGTATTAATATAAGCATCGGTTGGCCATTTAATAAATGTTGGTCCCAATTCAAATAATTAGTCCAATTCAAATAAAGCATGAACCACTCTTCGAACACATCTTAGACCAGTTGCCTTACCTTCATTAAACCGACCAGTAACAGACCTGAAATAAACATTATTCATATTATTTCTTAGTCATATATATTTAACATGATGTATAGGGCCTACCTGTAAGAGTCAGGTGTCCCTAAATACCAAATAGCTAACTGAACTTGAGTTTTGGCAGACAGTGAATGTCTCCCATGGTCCAGGAAGCTGGATGATATCTTGTTTCAATTCAATCAAATTTTTCCTACTAAAAGAATCTGGATAACTACGGGTATTAAAACTTCTTCAAAACATAAAAGAGGTTTATATAAAGAAAGATTTTTCTCAAAACACCATTTATTAAAATATAAACAATATTGTAAAATATATAAGAGGGTTATCATTGAGGCTAAGAAACTAGCGGATAAAGAGTATTTGGCTAACTCCGGGAATGCGAGGAAGGCAATCTGGAATCTTGTGACAAAATATACGGGGAGTGTAAATAAGTCAAAACAGTCGGTTATTGATTATTTAAGAACTAGCTCATTCTATAAAGATAAGAGTGATTTTGAAATTTTGGATTTGATTAACGATTATTACATCAACGCTTGTCCTAACTTAAATGTAAATAAAGACGTGGTTTTGGGGGAAATACCCATACATAGTGATACTCTTTTTTTGTGTCCAACAAATGCCAACGAGTTTGAAAAGATTATAAATGGTTTGAAAATAAAAAATCGGTTGGTGCCGATCAGATACCCATACATCTAATAAAATTAGTCTCTAAAGAAATTGCAGGTCCTTTAAGCCACATAATTAATTTATGCTTTGAAATGGGGGTTTCCCTGAAAAACTGAAAATAACAAAAATTAAACCAATTTTTAGGAAAGGCAAGAAGACTGAAATCAAAAACTACAGGCCAATTGCGTTATTAAATAATTTTAGTAACATTTTTGAAAAAAACCATCTATGAAAGAGTAATTAACTTCCTAGAAAGTAAAAACTATTCTCAAATTATCAAAATGGGCTTAGAAGGAAGAAATCAACGATCAGAGCAATTTACCAAGCATTAGACTTAATCCTGAATTCCCTAAATAATGAGAAGGATACTGTTGCAATGTATCTTGATTTGTCAAAAGCATTTGACAGTGTAGACCACAGCTTACTTATTGGAAAAATGGAAAGAATTGGAATTCGGGGCATCTCTTGTAGATTATTTCAGTCTTATCTTGCAAACCGTAAACAATATGTCTCTGATACAACTAATGGTAAACACATAATCTCGAAACAGCAGGTGATCAGGAGAGGAGTGCCTCAGGGTTCTATACTTGGTCCACTACTATACATATTGTACACCAATGAACTTTCTAATGTAGTGGGAAACACAGTGCAGTTTGCTGATGACACTTCAATAATTTTTGTCTGTGGCAAATACATCATGCATATCAAACAAAATTTTTGAAACCCTTTCTGTTCTCGAGAACTGGTTTACATCAAATAATTTACCGTTAAATGTGGATAAAACCAAACTTATTAAATTTCAATTCAACAAAATCAAAGAACCTAACATATTTCAAAATGGTAGTGACCAAATAACCTCAGTAACATCTACTACTTTCCTTGGAATTGAAATAGACTACAGGCTGGATTGGAAACAACACATTGATGTTTTGGCAAGGAAAATATCCTCATGTTGTTTTGCTTTAAAAGTAATTAGGACCAACATTGATACTGCCGCAGCAAAAATTGCGGATCATACATATGTACATTCACATTTAACATATGGTATAATCTTTTGGGGAAATGGCTCAGAAATTGGTAGAGTATTTGTTCTACAAAAGCGATATATAAGAAATATATATAATTTGAATCCAACTGAAACATGTAGAAGTAAATTTAAAGAGAGTTACATTATGACAGTGATATCTACATATATTTATGAAGCATTGCTTTTTGTAAAAGGAAATCTTAAGCTCTTTAATTTGAATGGTAGGGAACATGCATACAATACAAGAAATAAGTCAGACCTGAAAAATGTTAAATGTAATTTTAGCTTTATTCAAAGAAACGTAGAGTACAATTTAATTAAAATTTATAATAAATTTCTATTTGTGACAAGGCGATTAGACCTAAAACAATTCAAAAAGAAAATTAAATTGTTTCTGATTAAAAGGGCTTACTACTCATTAAACGAACATTTTGAAGATAATCACATTGAATGAGTTTAGGGTTAAAAAATGCTTTATAGATAGTATAAAACATTTTGTTTTAGTTTTTAGTTTCAATTTTTATTAGTTGTTAGTTGCAGTTTTTGTCCTTACTGTAGTTGTTTATATACATATCTATTCTTTTTTTTCTCTTCCCTTTTTTTATTTTAGTGTTATCTGTCTCTAAGTCTTAGAAAGTTTTGAAATTTTTGACATGTCCTACGCTTTCCGGCCTATATTTTAAACCTAACCTATGTTCTTTTTAAAATGTTGCACTAATAAAGATTTTTGACTTGACTTGACTTGTTTTGAATTAAATTTAGTGTCACATTAAATATTGTTCTATTCATCCTAATGTTTTCCTAGAACTCTTAATCTGTGTAATGGTCCACAACATCCTCAATATAGTTTTCAATTCTTGGTCTTTTTACTGCAAAGAACAAAAATATATATTAATAAACAGTCAATATAGTTAAATTATCAGGGTATACAACTGTACATACCCATTGGACCTCTTAATTCCCGCTCCAAATTTTCATTTTCATCACTGCTGGAACTATCACTACTATTAAGCAGTAAATGGAATACACCAGCATTATTCAAATCCATGATATTGCTGATAACAAACCACGTATCTTCGTTTACTTGATACTTCTAATTAATCACAGATAAATTTGAAAATTTCAGCTATATAAATATCTGATGTCTATGTAAACAAATAACAACAGTCAAACTCAAAACTCTAGTGTCAATTTTACGGTTTTACCACAAGTGCGTTCTGTTAAAAACCAGTTTCTTCATGAACCAGAAAAGAACCGCCATTTACCGGCCGGTTGACCAGGTTGATTTACGGAACTTACCCTTAGTGAGATCTGAAAAAACATTCACTAGAAAAGCCTCCAGGCTGTAAAAGTCTTTATTTTTTAAATATACTTTTAATTTTTGTTTTATAGTATATTATGATATAACCCATCTCTTTAAAATACTATTTCATTAGACTTGATACATTTATTTTTGAGACACTCTATATATGTGTATATTTTGAGACACCCTTTATACATGTAAAGGATAAAAACAGGTCATAAATTGAAGTCGAGTTTTGCGAGGTTTTTGGAGGATCCGAAAAACTTACCGTTCGAGAGCGGGGATAGATAAAGTGTGGCAAGTATAACTGGAACAGCGGAAAGAATGCGGACAAAAAATTGGCGATGTTGTCGAGTAACTTTAATATTTTTTGAGAACTAATATTTATACCTATTATCTAGATACACATAATTTAATATACTCTTTAACTCATTGAAAATAACTGGAAACTAGAACTTTACTATTACTTCAACTTTAATTCATGATCTATTTTACACATTATCAATTTAAATAAATTTGCGACATTTATATCTATTTGCCCGATACATCCGGCAACAGGTGCGTCAAGTTCCCCTCATCCTCGTGACAAAGTGCATCAAACGTCGCTGTTCCAAATAAGTTTGCCACACTTTAATCTGAAACCGGCGTAGTGAACAGTTTATTTTGTTCTTTTATCGTGTATTACAGGTTAGTAAAAGGAAATTTATAATATTCTATTAACATAATTTGCATAAATATTTCTTCTATTTTCATTGATAATTAATACTTGATGGCATAACATGTGTATATATTTTGATATTGTTATTAACATACTTTTCATGAATATTTCTTTTATACTCATTGATAATTCATATTTGATGGTATAACATGTGGATATATTTTGATATTGCTATTAACATAATTTGCATAAATATTTCTTCTATTAACATTGATAATTAATATTTGATGGCATAACATAATATGGATATATTTTGATATTGTTATTGACATAATTTGCACAATTATTTCTTTTATTCTCATTGATAATTCATATTTGATGGTGTATATATTTAATGAAATCGTTTTATGCTGTGAACAACACTACTTTAAATGAAAACAAAAATGTATTGTTTGCTGTCTTTTCGTGCTGGAATTTTGGTTTTAGTATGACTGTGATTGTAATGCAAGTAAGAGCTTTTGTGAAATTACTAACATTTTCCTACCCTGACGGGAGAATATCCTAGTTATAAATGTAATGATCATTCTAGAGATATTGGCCCTAATTTCAACTTTAGCTGAGTAGCCTCCGTAACCAGGACCTCAGTACCCTCCAGCGGCGTCTGGCTAACTAACACCCCTCTTCGGTAGTGTAGTGGTTATCACACCCGCGTCTTGCACGTGGGAGACTCGGGTTCGATTCCCAACCGTTGAGCTATCTCTTCAGTTTTAAATGTTTTGTTACAAGTGTAGAACTACAAATTGTGGTACGGGAGACAGTAATTTAATTAATTATAATCCTAATGGATTATACAGCATAATTCGGTTTAGGAATTTAGATCGAGGGTTTCTCTGCCGTACTCTTTCCACTCGTGAATTCCAGGCTGAGTCCGGCACGTTTTTCTTTAATAAATTACGCGTATTAGGAATCTGTGGTTTGATTTACATGACGCACCTTTCCCTCAAATTTCCCTAATTGTGTTTAGTCGAAGCGCAATCCGAATAATTAAAATTGTGTAAGATATAATAATAACACAACGTAGGGCTTGGTTTTCTTTTTAAATCTAATTTGACGATCATTGGCAAAATAAAGACAAAGCACAATTTTACTTATCTGATTCAACTATGTTGAACAGACCCGGGTACGTTATACATACTACAATACGCTATTTTTTTTATTAGGAATCCATCATATTTTCAAAAGTGTTTTTTGAGTTACGTAGTTATTATTTAGATAAAGCAATGTTGTTTTTAAATGAGTTCCTTCATTTTTTAAACCAAAGTTTTATGGAAACAATTCGATAACATATATTAAAAATGGAGAATATTTGAAATAATAATAATAAAACAATACGGAAAAACTGATTGCATTAGAAATCAATGATAAATTATTGCTTCAGCTGATGTTGGAAATAATTATCTCCTTGAACTAAATAAAGCCTTTTTATGCATTTCCTAACAGTATAAAACATTCCAGAGGGTAAACATTGGTGATTTGTCACGTAATTTGTTTAACAAATTTGAAACGGTTTTAAATCTGTAGATTTTACGTAGCCCTATGGGCTCTGGAATGTCAGGTCCGAAGCCCGCTCTGTTGAACCTTGGCCTCTATCCACCTACTTTGAAAAGCTCCAGCTAAATCTCTGAAATAGTGCCAGGGGACTCCTTGCTGAAATATGAAATCCTTCGGGTTTTGGGTAAATACATTTTTTGTTAGACCATTAATATAAACTTGTAGTATTTAGAGAATTCTAGGGTTGCTTAAGTTTTCTTCCAATGATATGAGACCTATGATGTGGTTAATCAGTATTCTTTAGGCTTCGTATTAAGTAAGTATTTCTACTTAGGTCACTTGTCAGTTGCAGAGTATGATGCTCCCAAGACAATTTGGGGTCAAGATAGACACCAAGAAACCTTACTGGGTCAACATGATCCACAAGAGGTCGCAGAGAAAAGCCTAGTGTTTGGGTTTTGGCCTCATTAATACATAGTTTATTTGCCAAAAATCACCGCTCTATTTCGGTCTGGGTCCCCACGGTCCGCTGGTCCAGGACGCTCAAATTGTCCGCTATATTAAGTGCTGTGGAGTCATCAGCAAACAAGATTATATCCGAACTGGTGTTCTCAGAACCGGCATATATATCATTTATGTAAGCAGAAACAATATTGGACCAAGAACGGAGCCCTGAGGTGCCCCACAGGTCGCCACTCCAGGGCCGGACCTTGCTCCACTGTATACTACATATTGTGAGCGATTCAGGTATGAATTTAGAAGGTTGACACAAATTTGTAGTTAAGCAGCTATTGAACCAGCAGATCGTGAGGTAGGTACGCAGTCGAAGGTCCTGGATAAATCGAACAAAGAAGCACTAGCAGCCTTCTCTCGAAACATTCCTGTTCGTAGGAACTAAGAAAAGTTATTGTGTTGCTGTTGACTTATTGCTCCTTAATCCAAATTGACATGGATTAAACCCACTGGCCTCCAGCTACTGACACATTTGAGCTTTTAAAAAAATTTTACTAAATATTTGGACCACCGAGATTGGCCTGTAATTAGCCACGGCATCAGAGTCTTTCTTTTTAAAGACAGGTACCACACGTGCCATTTTTTAGCAGTCTGGGAAGATGCGGGCATTGACAATTAACACTATTATTGACAATTTTTGTTAGAGGATAGATTATTAAATTTTCCATTCTTTTAACTATTCATACATTTATTTCAAAACAGTTTTTTTTTAGTTGTTTAGTTCCAAAAACAATTAAATTTGCTTTAGAATCATTCACAATTAATTGTGTGTTCATATTGAACTAGTTACAAGTCTCGGAAAACGTACTCTTCTCATTCTCAATAGTTTGTGTCATCTTTTCCTGAAACTAAGAGGTTGGCGTCATCGGTATAATTCATTATAAGATCATTTATATAAATAATGAACAGAATTGGACCCACAATGTGCTATACATGTGTTGCTTACTTTAATATCAGGTTTTACATTTTCATCATCACATTTTTTTAATATCACCTGTCGCTGCCTGTTTGAAAGATATGTCATACCTCCAATCCACAAGTAGTATTTGTTTACATCGTCGTTGCTGTTATTGTAATATAGACAATTTAAAATTGCATACGAGTTTTGAAACTAAAAAAGCACAGCCCACTTATATATTAATACGTTCCCTGCCGTCACGATCTATAGGACCGAGAACAAAGTGTTCCAACTATAAAAACTCGGTCCTATAGACCGAGATAAAACGGTTCGCACACGCCAACTCGGTCTATAAGACCGAGATCCTTTAAAGGTTCCCGAGCGCCGCCGGTCTTTTCTTTAGTGCCAATAAGCATGCTAATAGACCGAGCCGGCCTGTGAGACAAGTTCGCCCCTGTTTTGAGTTTTTTTTAATTCTACTAATGTCAGTATAACATAGATATCTTATAATTTTTTTCATATTTTCGTCTTTTATTTTAATTCATTGGCAAATGTTTTAAGTATCGAAAAAGGGTTCCTGATCAACCTCTAAAAATCTCAGAACCCAAACCTTACCGGAAATATTTTTTGATAAATTTGTCAAATATCGAAAAATATGCCTCCTAGAATGTATCTAAGTTGAGTCGGCCTTACTAATCAACGTGGACGCCTGAAAAGATTCGAACAACAAGCGTAAACGCGTCACAACAGTACAGTACGGACCGCGGTACCGGACCGAGTGTCGCAAATCGAAGACGAGATCCTCCTGCGCCGACTCGGTCTATAGGACCGAGCTACAAAAAAAATATTTTTGAAGGCTAGAGGCGTTATTTTTCAAAATTTTCGCTAGAAGACCTTTAGTTATGCAATACTTTACTCAGTGGCGTTATTGGCCTGTAGGAACAGATTTCAAAAAAATACCGTGGCGTTATGGCCAAACAAGCAAATATACCTACGGCAGTGAACGTGTTAAGAACAAAAAAAAAATAAGGAGCTTATAAATAATACCCAATTTACCTTACTATCATAACTAGAAAAAATAGGGTCATACACAAAATTTAGATCAATTTATTTTATAAAAAAATCATGAATTTAAGGGAGGTTTCTGTACGAGATATTGTTCTGTTCCTTGCGGGCGAATAGGCTGCTGCTTAACGGCGACACGATGAGTAAGGTTGTCTTTGCTCTTACAACTTTAGACAGTGAGGAGGATATGGAGGCAGTTACGGGATTTCTAGTGGTGCGGCTTGTCAGAAGTTGTGATGGGAATCGCATACTAATTCCTTGGTTAAAAAGCTATGTAGGTCAACGTTTTTGCTTTAAAGTCTCTGTAACTGCGTATAATATCAAGTTGAGTATGTATGTATTCACTCGCTCCAACTACCATCCCATTTTAATGTTGTCAACTCTAGCAAAATTCATAGGGAGACTCGTTAAGAAACGTGTGTTGGTTTTTCTTGAGAAACATGAACTGTTTAATACTGCTAATAATTCGGTTTTTTAAATTCAATGAGCACGAATGATGCGATATTCACAAAATCACCCTCTAAATGAGGGTGATGTTGCTGCAGCGGTATTCTGTGATCTCGCAAAAACTTTTGACTGTGTGAATCACAGAGTACTGCTGGTATGGATTCAGGAGTAGAATTTTGGACTGTTCCTACTTATCAAATAGGTGTCAAAGTGTCAGCATCAATAATACGGAATCAAACAAATTGAAAGTAACTGCGAGTGGTACCCAGGGATCTGTACTCGGGCCCTTATTATTTATAATTTATGTTAATAACCTGTCCTGTTTGAACATATCTGGGACTTTTACCATTTTCGCCGATGACACCACTATACTTTGGCGGCACAAGGATCCTCTGCAGCTTCAAGGCATGATTGCGAAGGATTTAATCACTCTCAAGAAATGGTGCGATGTTAACTATTTAACATTGAACGTAAGTAAAACATATGTCGTGTGTTTTAACAAATATTCTATTGGATACCAAACCTGTAACTAACCTCCAGGTCAACAAATTCCTTGGTCTTCATATTGATGACAAACTGAAGTTTGCAGATCATGTTTTGCTTTTAAATAAGAGCCTTGCACAGAGCTGCTATGTAATCAGGGTGATCTCTTGTGAATTGGATGTTGACGTTGCAAAGAGTGTGTACTATTCGCTGATTGAAGCACGCCTTAGCTA
>JAEQML010069726.1:0-17281 GCA_016904865.1 Pissodes strobi | reverse complement strand
TCTTGTTGAAAATAAGTTTCTCGCATAAACGTTAGGGCAAAAGTTAATCATTAGGGGTGTAGCAAAGGTGGCGGAAGAAACAAGTTATTTTTTTCATTAAGAACGAAAAGCGAGCAAGCGGTAAAATTGTGTGAAATGATTACTGCTATTAAAAGACCATTTGGACATATATATTCCCACTTTTTGAAATAATAATTGTAAACGACTGTTGTTAATCGAACTTTTAAAAAACTTGCATAATAACTTAGAAAAAAAATTATTTAGACAACCTGCTTCATTTAGAAACCTGCTCTTTTTTGTCTGAACAATGCTGCAATAAACTACCGACATTCAATGCTTTACACGTTATTTATTACCGCGAGACTGGTTGGTTTTATAAAAATAAGTATAAGCGAGAAAAAGTTTCTAAATGATCCTGGTTATCTCAATTTATTTTCTTCTAAGGCGTTACTTTAAATTTCATCATCAGGAGCTAATGAGGAATGAAAAATACCTTTAGGGTGTGTGATTAAGAATAGCGGTAAGATGTTAGTCGCTGAAGGGTAATAAAATGTAACTTCTGAGGATTCAAACAGTACCTATACAATTCTTACAGAATTTGTTTTAAATATAATTTTATAGATTTATTGCTATACATAATTCTAAAAACAACTCGTCTTGATACTGTCGTTATAGGCGATTTAAGCTCGACGAAGCCGTCCGTCAGTTTAGTTAGTCACCAGGCGACATTTATCTGCAAAACATCCTTCGTTTGTACATTTCACTCTCGATTTCCATATTATGCCAGTGTCTGCTGCCGTTGCAGACTGTACATAGTTCTGAAAACGCGATTTATCAAACGCGATGATTTACATTTTGCATGAACGGAAATCAGGAGCGGATTCTACAGTTTTCTAGCTAAGTCATCGAGTATATCGTGATCCTGCAAATCAGCCGCTCTCCTATAACAAAAATCCCATAAAAAATTATTTTGCATAGTTTGAGCTATCTACCTTACAACTTATTTTTGGTACTATAGTACAAAAAGAATATAGGCCAATTATTATACTAATAAATTATAGTCGTTTAAATATACCCAATCCATTTCCAATTTGTTTACTTTTAATATATCACAGGCCACAGGTTAGCTCTGTTAATGTTCGTTTTATGGCTAGAAAAAAAAACTGACCATAATTATTAGTGTTTAATTAGCACTATTTTCCCAAAAAGCAGAAGTTGGATTTGAGCTAAATAATCTTCAATCCAATTCCAATATACTTATTTCGAAATAGATCCAGATCGCAGCCTTACAATAGCTTTTCATTAAATTATTAACTCTTTTATTTAGTGACATTTTATAAGATACCTAGGCTTCTCACTACACTTTTATACAAAACTAAAAACATGCTATGTCCGAATCTAAAGAAATATGCAGGGTGTGCCTTTAAAAAAACTTATATTACCGATAAAACGGGAAAATAGGCAACAATGCCACCATAAGTTTCGCAGTGGATCTGCCACGTCGACGCACCAAGTTCACGAGTTAAAAGAGTTATTTCAATGATTCTAGATTTTTTAATCCCACTTAACCTATATTATATTTAAGGGCCCGATACTTCAAATCCAGTGTTGATCAAGTTAGCCCTATTGTACTAAATTTAGCACTCTCAAAAATTGTTTTTAATACTTTGGCACTTCTTTGAAAGATTTAACAACTCTATGAGAGACTACGCATTATTTTTAAGATTTCAAAAATCAAATACTTTTTGCTAGTGATTGTGAGTTAATTTCCTGATATTGTTCGTTGTTTTGGTCAGCCATGCAACTATAAGGCCAGTTACTTATAAAAAGAAGAAGAGGTCTACGACAGTGTGAATAATTATTGTCAGTTGTCGATGGTTCCACTCGAGAAGTATATTTTCTCGAGCTTACCACAGCGGTTTGGGTTAGTTTATGACGTTACGATCTACTCTATGGTTCGGGTTATAGTAACGTAGAAATATGTATGTAAAATCAAAAGTTTCAGTTATATTTTTGAAGTGAAAACTGCTTTAGGCACGTTTAGCACAATTTCTTATGGGCAGTGAATTAGATTGAGCCGTACCGTGTGACGCTCGGTATGTGCCGTTTATTCGGGTGAAATCGGCGACGACTTCAGCCAAGGCAGAGAGAAACAGTAAGGAACCAAAAACTTCTTTAGGCGAGCTCAGCATACTTTTAATGAAATTTTCTAACTCTGTACTATTTGAGGATCCTATTGCAATTCAAAAGAATCGAAAAATGGTGAGTATTTTTTAGGCCTGCATATTGTTCAAAAAGAGGTCACTAACGCCCAAATAGGAAAATGTAAAACATCGATATCTACAGTGTGTACAAAAAAGTATGCAACTTATGAGAAACTTTTTTATTAATGGTTTCTCAGAAAATTTTATTCTTGATAAAAGTTGGTGCTTGCCCTAAAACAGTAAATGAGTATTTAAAATTTTCCGTACTGCTTTTAGTGCGGGCGCAAATGTAATTTTTCCGAAATCGCGTCAAGAATAAAGTACCTTACTTTATAAAGATACAGCAAAATTTTATAAGGAAAAGTTCTTCCAAATTAAAAAAGTAATCTAAATATGAAATTTGAGTTAAGTACATCAACATTTAATTTTTCTTTTTTTTTCTCGATTTTTTCATAAACGTTACGCCACTGGAGAATGTTTTGTTCTTTTGTTATTAGTATACTTGCCAAGTAACTTCAAAACTTATTTAAGATAAAAATTAGTTACATAGTTGCATAATGTTGCAGTTTTATCCAGAGATAACAGCCAGTTTAGGTATCAGTGTGTTGCAAACACATTTAAACACTTTTGATTCAAAATTTTTTCCACTCAAAATCATGAATAGACCAAACTCTTTTCATTTCATGTAAAACAACTAATTATTTATTTACCTTTTGCACCCGATGAGTAAAATATGCCCAAGTATCCTAAAAAGCCATATAAAATATTTGGTCTTGAAGAGTAGGCCATGTATTTGGAATAAAAACAAATACAAATAAATAGCAATAATTTTACTTCCCTCTGACATATGAAATTAATTATTATTGAGTCAGTCATTCCAATTGTATCTTGTAATACTTATTGTGGACAATTATTTTGGACCAAAATTGTTTAAATGTGTTTGCAACACACTGATACCTAAACTGGCTTTTATCTCTGTAAAAACTGAAACATTATGTAACTATGTAACTAATGTCTACTTTATAAATTTTGAAGTTGCCTGGCAAGATATTAATAACAAAAGAACAAAGTATTCTCAGTATTCACCGATGGCGTAACGTTTGAGAAAAAAATCGAGAAAAAAAGGGAAATTAAAAATTGATATACTTAACTCAAATTTCATATTTAGATTTACTTTTTTAATTTGGAAGAACTTTTCCTTATAAGATTTTGCTGTATCTTTATAAATTAACGTACTTT
Organism: Pissodes strobi; assembly: GCA_016904865.1. Taxonomy (NCBI): domain Eukaryota; kingdom Metazoa; phylum Arthropoda; class Insecta; order Coleoptera; family Curculionidae; genus Pissodes; species Pissodes strobi. The sequence continues at coordinate 13,838 of JAEQML010069726.1, read as the reverse complement.
ACTCTTGACGCGATTTTGAAAAAATGACATTTGCGTCCGCACTAAAAGCAGTACGTAAAATTTGAAATACTCTTTTATTGTTTTAGGGCAAGCACCAACTTTTATGAAGAATAAAATTTTCTGAGAATTCATTAATAAAGAAGTTTCCCATATGTTGCATACTTTTTTGGACACACTGTAGGTCAAAAAAAATAAGGTTAAATTTATTTTTTCGAAAAGTAAATTTTGAAGCGAAACTTCACTACCCGTAGGTAAGCTTGCGAACGGGTTACGGAATATGTAATGAGTTACGAAATGTGTGACACCGCGCGAGGTGATAAAAAGCAGAAGAGGAGATATCGCGTTAGTAAAGACAAAAGGGGAAAGTTACAACTTTTTAAAACTTAAAATATTAAGGAACTAAATTTTAAGTTTTTTGGCATTAACAAGTACTTATAATCATGATGAAAAACAAAAGAAACATTTAAAAAATCCCATCATTTAAATGAATAAAAGTCATAGTCAAACAATGAAAGTTTCGGCACTGCGCATTCTGTTCTTTTTTCAAAGTGGAAGTGATAGTTTAGTCATAATTCTCAAAGGGCACAGCAACTTTGTCTTCTTTTTCAAGATAAATAAACAGATATTCATGACCCACTCTTTTATAAAACATATCCATGAACTCACCCGCAGGAAATTTTGCTAAAATCCTGGCAACAAAATGACATTAATGCAAAATCTCCTATTGCAAAGTTTAATTTCAAATCCCAAAACCTTCCGGATCAGAATCTTCTTTAATGAGGTGAAGAAAAGGCTCATCTTCACTGGAAGATGACTGTAAAACTGTTTTTTCATTTTCATTATTTTCGGTTCAATTTTTCTATTCTATTTGTCCAGCCTTTGTTTATGCTCTTCTTCGCTATCTTTTTTGTTAAGTGCTCAAGTTAAAATACGGGAGCGTCGTGGTTTTCGCCCACCTCTAACATTCTTCCTAGGACTTGCCCTTGGGTGAGGGCGAACATGTTCGGAAAAATTGGGTGAAGTAGTTATGGGATTTGGTTTTGGACTATTAGAGATGGCTTCGGTATTTGGATCTGAAGCTTTTTTAATTATGTGCAGAGATTATTCTAATTTAATCTGTTAAGAGGTAGGGGACGTTAGAGGTACAGAGGATGAAAGTGCAGAAGTTAAAGGTAAGGTAAGCGAGATCGTAGAGGATGGCGTAGGCATCGTTGTGGCATTTGTCTCTTCAGGTTGTGGAAGGGGCCTGTCAGTTACGTAAGCCCCCATTCCCATTCTGTGAAAAGGACGAGTTAAATAGAGATATTCCCGTAGTGGAAAATCCTTTTTGAGTATTCACTGGAGTAAAGGCTTTGGGGAAAGCCTTTCTTACTAGTTCTCGAATATCTTGTATACGAATGGGTTGTCTAGGATTATTTACCATGAAATCATCTGCAGCCAAACACTGCGCGATCTAATGGTTGTAACCGGTGGCTCGAATGGGACAGAGATATAGATATTTATTCCAGTTGGAGTAATATGACAATCGTGATTATCAAGAATCACCAGTATGGGATTTCCTCTTAATGATTTGCTGAATCTAATTAAATGCTTTAAAAATAGGTCAAAGTTCTTTGGAGTCATCCACCCAGTTGGATGAGCTACCACATAAGATCCAGTCGGCGCTCCTCATGACATAGCGTCTCTAACATATTGCTGAGGAAAAACAGAGAAAGGGTGGTATAAATGTTCCTATTGCTGAAATTGTACAACAAAGTAAAACGCCTCGTTCTCAGAAGTAACTTTTGCTACCTGCTTGTCATGTCATACCCGGCAGCTTTTCTCTCAGTCCAACTTCGAGGAATTTCAACGTTATTTAAAACAGCCAAATCATAATCACATTATTAATCGTACTGTTTTTGGAGTTTAATCAAATTTAATTTTGACCAAGTTATCAAATAGTTTCCCAAAAGAGTCTCCAGTTGAACATTCAATACCTGCCCGGTTTGGTTTGGAGTCAATCGCATATCTTCGTCACCAGATTTTTTGAATTTGTTTACGTATCATCTCAACGTTTTTCTCTTCTGCTGCCGTCACACACACTACCTCCTTCTTCAGCAATACTTTTAATAGCAGCACGCATCCTTTCAGCTGGGTATTTTTGTAGTTGGTGACCTTTGAATTTATATTTGAATGACCTGCTAAAAAAGGCAAAATAAGTTTTTCCTCACTTTAAACCAGTTGCAAATTTTACTCTTTAACAAAGAAAAAAGTTTGGTGTGTACTTAAGACCGCACGACAAAAGTGAAAACTTCAATTAGCGGGGTCACCGTTTGTCAGAATTTCAATCCGAGTCGTCGTTGCAGAGATACGGGTGAAAAACGGTTTTCCCCCAAAATTCCCCTTTAAATTAGAGCCCCGGTCTCCCCCGTGTGGCCTAAGGTGGGGGTCTCGTTTTCGTCCAGGATCTTCTTTTTACCCCGGCTACATCCCCTGAAAATTTCAGCCCACTACCTCTACGGGAACATGCCAGTAGAAGGAGCGTTACGTTACATATCTGAGCATGACGCCTCGGTCTCATTCAACTCCCGCACACAAAAAAAAACGCAAAACGCGCCTAAAGAAGTTTTCACTTCAAAATAGTTATTTATGCAACAAGTGTGTAAAGTGAATCTTTTTTTTGTGAATGGGACAATCCCATGAATAAAAAAAGGGTACTTTACACATGAGTAGCATACAAAATTTTTTCTACTATCGAAAAATATATGAAAAAATTAAAATAATATTATATTACTTTACGCACTAGTGCGTAAAATAAATTATTTTACGCACTAGTGCGTAAAATATATTATTTTACGCACTGTCCTAAACGTCAAAAAATATGTCAGTAAACGTCAAAAAATATGTCAGCTTTACTTTACGCACTAGTGCGTAAAATAACTTACTTTACGCCCTGAACATTAAAAAGGCCTATTTTACGAATCTTAGAGAGTGCGTAAAGTGAGTATTTTACGCACGGTAGTAGAAAAAAATATTTGAATATATATAAGCAGAGCTATCTGCAAAACGAGATAAAAAACCACCACTCTTCTGCTTCTATTTATCACTTAATTTGCTTACAAAATGATCCGGTAATGTACAATTTTATGACGAAAAACACGAGCCACTAGCTAAATTTCGGTTTAATCAGAATATATGGTTGCCTTAAATGGTTAGTACCGACACCGCCTTGTAGAGCGCACAACGAAATTCGCTTCATAGGCGGTAAATTTAAATGTTGGCCAAGGCTCCTTTATGACCAACCCTCCCCAGTCTCCCCTACTATGTTCTACCATTCGTATTAGCGAATTTGCATACAGTAAAAGCATTGAACGGACCGGGGTTTACTTATACTATGTTATATCATTCCTGTCAACGAATTTGCAAACAATAAAAATATTATGTTATTATTTAACTAACAGAAAACACGTTGTAAAATCTGGGGAGGGCGAATGATGCGTCGTATATCTAATACACTATGCAGGCCTGTTGATTATTCTCAATTTCTGTTTTGTGCGGTTCCCTTCTGGTGCGTGGTCCACAAGCACACTCATTTTTTTTTAGAAAAACCGAGAAAATCTACGCTAAAAACTGTATTAGAAGACACTTTGGAAATTACGATGCCTTGTACACAAGGTGAGCAAGTTGAATTAAAATTTTTCGCCATTTCCATTTTGACACGACACGTCACAACTTAACATTTTATCACTGGAAAATCGCATAATCTGGAACAAACACTTTATGAATATAGAACAGAAAAAAATACTTGTATTTCATAATATTATGTTTTAATATCATAGTGAATCGGAGCTTTGAACAAAATACAAAATATACCCCCGCCTCCTCCTCCCAAAGGCACTGTTTTACCAAATATAGCAGCCAAAACTTACTAGCTTTAGTACAAAACGTTGGCAGGTCCGGAACTTAAGTTGACACGGCATACGTCTGCGAGGGCTGTAGAAAAGAGCCGACTTGTCCCGAGCTGTACGCTAAATGCCGCCATAAAATAAACTACTAACTCTTATCGCAAAACATCTGGTCCTTATTTGTAAATACGGCGTGCTATTACCAGGGCCATAACGGATGAGGATCTTCGACCTAAACTCGAGAAATGCCTGGGATGTCACAATTTGTCTACTTTTTAATCTTTTCGGTGTGTGCTGCATTCGAAATGGAAGCAAAAATACGTACTAAACGAAAATAGTTATACGAATGAATGCCGTATATTGTTCAATTTATAATTGGTTAATCACCACTGAACACTATGTTACCATGCAATTCAAAAAGGTACCTACAGATACCCATTTGTAGGCATTTTCGCATACTTAACTTGCGACAACAGTAAGACCTACTTTAACCTACTTTACACAGGGTGCCCAATTTAAGTTATATCGGTGTGACTTTTACGAACGAAGCGCTGAAAGTTATGATTTCTATTAAATTAGAAGGAAGTTGTCTTTTTTGACGGTTAGTACAGATACATTTACCAGTATTGGATTCTGGATTGGATTTCCAATCTGTACATACTCTAGTATTTTGACCATAAATACCGGGTGGCTTCGAAAGTGTTGCATTGTACGAATATACATGTTTCTGCAAATTAAAATGTCAACAGCATCGTTATTAAAAATTTAAAGTCAAATACCCACATAATTTAGGTAAGTACTTCGTTTTTATATGGTTTAATTTGTTTAAGAAAAATACGGCTAAATGGTTTCTTTTTCAATAGAAATGCCTCGAGAAATGCAAAGTCGTCCCCCGTATGTCTCTGGCATTGAAATTAAAACAGACACCAGGAACGACTAAAAAAGAAAATAAATTTTATAGCATTAAATTGAAAAATAATATTGATATTTTAGTGCGCACTGACATAAAAATTAAAAACCTTGCAGAAACTGTTTTAAAAATATGTTTAAACAGTTGCCCAGAAACGGCATCATTCCCGTGTAGGAAGGTACTTACTTATATTACGTTTTAAACCACATTTTACCGTTTATATTTCATTTATGACCTTAACTTAAACAATATACTAACGGCATGTTACTTCGATTGTAGGCAATAAAATGTAATTTTAGTGCTGTTTTATATATTAGTTAAATTTTAAAAACTACAAGAAAATCATTCCAATGATCGTTTTATGGAAAGATAATTTCGCCACGGCAATCATTGATATCTTTGATCTGTAAAAATTGCCTGTTTATTTTTAGGCACGACAAAGGAATAATAATAAGGAAACATGGGAATATTTCGTAATTAAAAGAGCGGGAAAAAGGGCCATGAAAAAAAATGGAAAGATGCCATGGAAAGAGAAAAACAAAGAGAGAAAGCAACACTAAAATATTTAATATAAAAATAGAAAAAGTAAATAGAAATATTCAAGAAAAGACACCCATCAGAGTAACGATAAAAAAAAATCAGTTATGTTAAGAGAAAAACATCATCCACCCTGTTCTCACGAAGAAGATCAAGTACCGTCAAAGGGCATGAAATTGATAGCTATTTATATCAAAAATTAAACTTTACTTCCTATAAATATAACAAACCTCAAAATTGACACTTTCTTTCGTTACAAGGGAAAATAATACTGTCACGGTTAGCGACCATCTGAATATTTTTGTGCTACCCTATACAACTAAGCTTGCCAGCGTCTATGGTCTTCGGTATGAGTCATCGCCGACCGAAAAGATTCCCGATATAGTGCAGCCAGGCGATAATAATACAGAAGAACAGAAGCCGAGGATTAGTCCCGAGACGTTCTACTGGATATAAATAGCGCGCAGAACGCGTATAGTTTTTGCTGAATGTGAAGATCTAATAGTTGTCAAATTATAAGACTGGTAGTTAGTGTGTTCAATTGTATACAGTGATAAAGAATAAAGAGAGTATTATTTTAAAATAGTAAAAGTTGTGATTTTGTCAGAACCCACGAAAAAACGTAACAATACATGTATTAATAAAGTTTATGTGAGCGGGGTTGTGTTATTTATATATTCGTTTTGATGTTTATAAGGTAAGTCTTCATGGTTTAAGTTTATCACAGATTTCTAAGGCACTCGCACTACTTTTTTAAAAATCCCCCAAAAACTATCCCTTTACTGGAAATTCTGATACTTCACTAGTAAATTCGACTCTCACTACTTTTTAGTATCCCCCGAATGTCGTATACATGTGCATACGTCCATCCAGGTTAGGTAAGGACCTGATCGCCCTGTGCCTGTGCACAGGTGTTCACAGATAGGGGGGTTGTGGGATAGAATAACTAGAAGTGTACGCACCTGTGTGCTGTACCGCAACTAAATTGAGCGGAGTTGAGAGACCCGAAAGCCTGATGAATTTGGCGTTTGCCTGCGTATTTATATGTTACAAAATGCTGATGGCTGCATCAATAAGGATTAAAATCGCTCCGGTCGACCGCTCAAGTTGTTTATAATTAACAGTGAATGTTTATATAACATTTGTCAAGTTCAAGTTCAAACTTAGAACAGGGTGATATTTAATTAGTAGGTTTATGCTTTTTAGTAGTTCACAATACGTTTCTATTAGCTGTTCTAGAGTGGCTATGATATCCTCCACGCTAACCGTAAACGAGTCGTTAGGAACAACTTTAAAATTTGTTTTTGTGGTGCCTAACGATTTTAATCCCAATATATTGTAGTCATTCTTGTCCACTTGCCCTTCTACCTTCGTCCTATCTATACTTGGTAGAATTTATATTTCCAGACAACACTTTACTATAATGATTGTACCAGCCACAATATTCTTAGGGTCAGTGGGTAAATAGTCTACTTCGTCAGCAGCACCAGATTGTACGTCTTCATGCCCATCGGACAGTTCTTTCGAAATACGATTATTTTTTTTGCGTTCGTCTGACTCACTTGTTGGGCCAGCAACACTTTGTCCAGTTTAACCGATTCTTTTCCGTGACGGGGTGCTGTTGTTCCTTCAAATAGGACAAGACCATTAATACCAAAATCTGCCCATAATTGATCACCATTATACCATCACACTTCGGAATTTTATTTAAAATTTTATCAGTGGGTAAATTCCTGTGGCTTCAAGTCCAGACCTTAAACCGTGCTTAATTGCTCGGGATGACCGAGTTCTCGAGGAATTAAATTTTTGTTTAGACTAAGTTGCAGTAACTGTGAAAAATGTTCTTTCTTAAAAGAACACTGCTTTGGTTTTTGCATTTTCTACTCCAACAATACTGACTTCGATGCAGTATTTAAGGACTTGAAAAAACTAACATCGAGGAGCCGGGTCAGTGAGTCGTTTTCGGAGGGAGACACAAAAAGGCAATGTTTTCTCGTTACACAATTGTAAAACTTCATCAGTAAAGTGTGAAGACAAATTATCGCCAATTAGAAACTTCTTCTCTGGCAAATTATTAGCGTGTGGTCAAAACGTGCTCCTAAACCAATCAGTAACAGCTGGCTTCAATCTAATCGCTTTTTCGTTCTGTTAGATCTAGGCCACAACGATCCTTACAACAAGGACGTCCTTTAGGACCGTTCTCGGTCCAGCGGCCCCACAAATGTTCGGATTTGTAAACTACGTACGGGGGTAGGAGAACACCTGAACCACAAAACATGAAGGAAATGGCTGATTTTGAACGGTTGCATCCAAGTTCATGAATTCCAATTTTTCCTTGGACCACCCAATAATTTCTTAACGTTAAACTGAGTTTGGTGTACTAATATTTTTAAACCTACGTTCTTCAAAATTCAGTATACTGAGAATTATAATGGTATCAAACATATTTTGTATTTTCATCCTGATTAACGAAAGACGTGGAATCACGAATGGTCTTTCTAAACGCATGTTTCGATATTGTGGATAAAACTGAATTGTAATAAACGAATATACCCAATCTCGAATGGAGATATTATTTTTAAAACGGGTAACCTCTCGTCCTTGTCTATCTAAGGACGATTTTGTAACCATTTGTAGATCTTCTATACATAGCGGAGAAACCCAGTCACTGCAAATTACTAAATACTGAATTGTTGAATCTTCCTCTTGATTAGTAAAAACCGAGGTAAAAACAGTTTGACCTCCATGTGGCCTCACATGCATGCCTGCGGATTTATTAAATGAGGTTCCGAAGGGAATCTTGAATTCCTTGGATACGCTGTTAATGGAACAATTTGCATCAACTATCTTTTTTAATGCTTTCCCAATATCCTTCTCGCTGTAATTCTTATAACTTCTGCACCCAACTTTACGTTTAGGCACGGCCCAATGTAGGCTTTTGTACTTTTTGTGAATGAAGCTAACCTAGAATTAAAATTAAAACTGGGTTAGATCAAAGCAAACAACGATAAATCGTTGATATGATAGCTATCAACCCCTCTCCGATAGTGTTATCAAAGCAAATGTATCTGGCGCCGAATTTTACATGAAGTGAGGTTAAGTAAAAAAACACTCCATCGAAAATAGCCGATATATTAATAAAAATTGTAAAAATTCCTGATATATTTTATAATTTTGTCCATTTAACACCAGTTTGCAGTATTATTATAGAATATTTACAAAAATGTTAGGTATAACAAATACTTACCGGCACGCTAACATGGCATAATAATGGTGGAACTTCACTCTTTCGACTGAATATGGACCGGATGTCGGCGGATTATAATTGAGAGATATTTAAATTTATTTAACGAATATTACCCGTTATCAAAGTCTCCCCGTAAAATCAATATTAACCCGTTTGGCGGTAGTGCAATAGAGATCCCAAAAATAGAAAAATTGGGGGAATCATTGCTAATAGGAATAGAGCTGGAAAGATAGAGAAAGGTAGAAAACAAACGAAAAATTGCAACAACTCAAGACTAAGGCTGACCTATATAATATTATTATAAAGCAAATAAATGAAATACCTAAATATTAGATGCATCTCCAGTTCAACTCTCAAAAATGTAGCAACTTTTAGCGAAAAATTACAAAAACGACTTGTGCAGTTTTATAAGACTAAAGACCGATTAAACTAAAGAAATATCCAAGAAAGTTAAATGAGAAATAACCAATACCTAAATATACAATAAAACACAGTTTACTACAGTAATGAAATACAGACACAAGGAAAAGAAAAATATAAATTATGTAAGAAAAAATTAAGTTGTTTTTAGAATTAGAGAATAGGTAATAGCAACAAAGAAACGAAACTTAAACGTTTTCACACCTATACATTACAAAATTGCTGCAACGAATTTATTTGTATAAATTACAATTAGCTATACATTTTCAGGATCATTCTGGACTTTTAATTAATAAAAATGCATTCTAAAATAGTATCATCATTGTTTTGTCCATCATTCTCGCGTTCTCACTCTGGAAAAACGTTTACATTTTAACTAATTCAAAGTTTTAGCAGTGTCTGACATCTTAAGAAAATTTGTTTTATTTTATGTATTAAGAAGATTAAAGTGTTGACAAGAACAAACCTAAAAAAATACGTAGTAAGTACAGAATAATATATAATTAGTTATTATAAAAGATCATGACATACCTAATTTCAGCACAACATGCAACTTCCGGTCTAACCGGACATCATTTATTTTATTTTAAATGGCACCCTATATTTTCCTCGATATTTTCATACATTCCGTTTTTCATTTAAATTTCCTTCCGAACCAAAAATGACACCTCATGCAGGAACTATTTTCAACAAATCAACATGGTTGTCCTGTAATGTCGGAATCAATATAGATATTTAATAAAAGTCATATTTTAAATATTAATTATTTAAAAAAATATTTTAAAGATAAGAAGATATTTAAATAAAAAAATCTAGTAAGTACTTAGGTACTTAATTTCTATAAAAATAAGTAAATAAGTAATAGCACAATAACCATAAGATTAGTATTGTTACGTTTTTTCCTTAAGATCTGACAAAAGAACAACTTTTATTATTTTGAAATAATACTCTCTCTTTATTCCTTAACACTGCATACAAATAATCACACTATCCCAACTAGCATTTATGGTGGCAGATACGTAACTGTTACTATCAAAGCCACTACAAAGTTGGCGGTGACCATCGGCGGCTACGTCGTATATTCGTAGCTGCTAAGTAACTGCGACCAAAATGGGGAAAGATTTTGAGTAGCCGGGTAGTGTCTTGGGTAGTTTTTGCCACTAAAAGAGTTACTATGATGTGTTACTATAAAGTAGCCTACAGGTGAATGCGACTTATCTGTTACGAAGCTGCCTAGTCGCGGGTTCGTGGCAGCCAAGTGTTTTCCACCGACATATGGAACTTTCGTTAAACTGTTAAACTTTATTCGCAGCGACCTCTTCATGCAATTTCATTCTTCATAAAAATAAATGTTATGATGGAAAATAATTATGGAAGCCATTATTATTTATTTGTTATTTACCATGCGATTTTAACGCCTTTTGTAGGTAAATTCCAAAACGCAATCGACTTTACTGAATAAAATAGTGGGTTTATATGACAACATTTTCGAGCGCCTCTCAAAACATTTCAAATTATTATATTATCCATAATCCATGTAGTAATAAAAAAATAATAATAATTTGCTTGAAACTGGCGTGAAACTTTAAAATATTAGTCCACAGTCAAAAATAACAAAATAACTAAGGAAAAAAGCTTTAGTCTAGGTACATTTAGCTTGAAAACGCAAAATGTTTGAGCCATTTGACTGTTTGTCTGAAAAGTCATGAAAAAAATATGGCCGTTTAACGATAATATATTAGGCAAACCTTACCCGTTTGTAACTTTAAAATCTTCGGATTGATAAAGTGACAATTGTAAGTACCCAGAGGCGACTTTATAGAAACAATAACTTTACAGTGACCTAGGAAGGTGGCAGTAACTATTTTGCTACTTTCAATGTTACTATAAATTAGAAGTAACTAAGTGTCGTGGCCGCGACTACCCTGTAACTTGAATTGTTACTATAAAGTAACAAAAACTTAATGGAGGCATTATAGTAGCACGTGTTAGTGACCGCTACTTTAAAAAGTTACTATAAAGTTTTCGGTCTTTTATGGTGTCATATTCGAAGATTCGGGTAGTTCCAGCCACTTCTTTAAATTACATGTTTGCCACTTGCAATCAGGGTGTTTATTTTCCACTTTTAGGGTAGGTAGGCACTAACCGGACACTCTCGAAATATACTTCAAAGTGACTATTCCTTATAGAGTAACATTTTAAGTGGGAGGGTGGGTCTAGGAACTAACTATACTTTAGGGGCAGTGACATTTTAAAAAGGACTGGGAACTATATTTGCTAGTTGGGATATTACTCTTAAAACTAATAGATCTTTACAATTCAACACTCAACGATTAACTAACTACAACATGCGTTTTGCGCGCTATTTATATCCAGTTGAACATAATATATCGGGAATATTCCCAAAACGCCTCTTCTCTATTATTGTCGGCGTTGGCCGCATTGTACATCGGGGAAATAACATTGCTCTCAGGAATGTTCTCGGAGAGGCGGAAATAACGTAGATGCGGCAAGTTAGTTGTATAGGGTATCCCAAAAACATACAGATGGTCGCGAGTCGTAACAGTATCTATATATCTCATGGTAAAGAGGATTAAATATTAAATTTAAAAAATTTAGTGTTTCTTAACTAGTTTCTGACGTCATATTGTTCCTTTATATTGCTACGGAGGCTTCATTTTTAAAGTAAACATCAACTTGTGACCTCTCGATAAAAAGGAAATTTAAAGGAGAATGCAGAAAAAAACATACAGGGTGTTATTTAAAAGGAAAAATGACATCACTTTCGGTTAAGCTGCAAGTGGAATTTTGTGCGGCAGTTATGTCAGATACTAGCCTTAGTAACGTAATATCCGGCTTAATATGCATAGTCATATTCGAGAGTTCGGAAATTTGCCCTTCACATGTGGTCACCCTGAAAATTTTGATTTAATTTTTATAGGTCAAGGCCAAGCTTGCCTTGTGCAAGAGGTGCCAAACATTCGGGAGACAGGATACGCAGGACCGCGCGCAGGACGGAAGCCTGCGGTCTCTGAAACATGAAAAATATATTCTCGAATAACTGTTAAGATTGCTTAATATAAATAAAATTTATATAATTGTATTTAAACTTTTATTCAAACGTAATACGATAAAATCAACCCACCAATTCTCCGAAATTTTACCATACCAAACAGTCTGAATATATATTGTGAATTCCTAATTTAAAAAATTACTCTCTGCGTTGCTCCACACCAACCGCCTTAAAATTAGACCGACAAATCCTTTCGTATTTTTTTCCTGAATTTGCGTTAGTGGACCACTGAAAGTGGTTAAATTCTTCTCAAATCATTATCTATTGGATCCCTTTACCCAAATAAAAGTTAGGTAAAGGGTACCAAATTATGGTGTATTTCCTGTTAAGACAATAGATTTTATTTATTTATTGAACTCAAATGATAAGTAAGTAGATATACCTATCTAAGTGTTTCTATATTTACTTAGACCCGAGTTTAGGACTCCTTTCGAGTGCTATACAATTTTAAAAAGGAAATAGCTATGCTAACCTTAAGATGGTTGAAACCGAGGTTGAAACAAATACTATATAGATTAGTGTCAAGCGCCTAAATAGAATAATTCTTTTTAAATGTCAATATCTCGAAAACAACTGATTTTAAACCCAAAGTATACCTATAGCACCCAAATAAACTTTAAACTGTGCCAATAGTATTAAAAAATTTACCAATTCTGTTAAAAATGCATTAATCTACAGGGTGTATTATTTAAAAAATACTACAAGTATATGCTTACTCGTCCTGAAAGTCAAAAACGATTTTTTTACTAACTGTAACGTTTTCAACCTCGGAGGATTTTGGCACTTGGCCAACGCCTCGTGCTACATGACCTCCTCATTTGAAAACTGACACTTTTAACACTTGTTATGTAATATACTATTTCTGGTTTCCTTAAATATTCACAGATTTTCTATTTAAAGTTTTTCTCTTCTTTTCGCCTCTTATTAAGCGTGTAAATATAAGAGAAAACCGAGGCGAAAACCCATACTTACCGGAAAATAAAATAACGCATCTGAATCGCAGACAACCTCGATACCGGCCTGCTTAAGACATAAAAGCCTGGCCCTGATAACGTTCAAAATTTAGAAGGAAATTTACTTTATGCCCGAGTTTATAATACCTCTTTCAGGATGTCTGGTGCAGAGATTCGCTGTAGGTAATTATATTTACAAAATTTACTGCTTCTTACGACAGTCGGGTACAGAAAACAAAAAAGCTCCGTTTCCTCCCCGCAGAGCGTTAATTAACAAAACAGCCCTTCTATGTATCGCCCAAAGTATTATCAAAGATTCCCCGATCAAAGATAATCTATAGAAAATAACTTGGGCTTATTAGTTATTATAGAGAAAACCCGAGAAGAGAAAACCAATTTAGGTACAAGCATAGACCGAAACAGAATCCTTCTAAAACGAGTTTTGAACGCAAAACAAAATCCTCGACAAAAACTCGCTAGTCTAAATAATACAAACATTTAACCTCGCATTTAACAGCAGACGGCAAGACAGTTGGTTAAAAATCGAAACAAACTTGCTGCCAGAGTATCGCCTAACAATTAATTGAATTTATGTTCAAGATTTGTGGACAAAATCTAAATTTTCATCAAGATTTTCACAAATTATTTTTATAGTTTCCTGACGTTATTTACATATGTTTACAACGAGGGGTAAACCACTGACCTAACATTTGTACGCCAAATGTCACATTGACCCAAGTATTGTGGCTATTTTCACCAGTATTGCCTCGATTTTTCTTTCCGCGCCCTTACCAAATATAAGGTGTCTACGGGA